>VZRO01002006.1:0-15626 GCA_013397915.1 Daphoenositta chrysoptera
GGGTCCCGTTGGTCCCGGGGGTCTCGGTGATCCCGGGGCTCTCGGGGCTCCCGTTGGTCCCGGAGCTCTCTGGGGTCCCGTTGGGCCCGGGGGTCTCTGGGGTCCCGTTGGTCTCGGGGGTCTCGGGGGTCCCGTTGGGCCCGGGGCTCTCGGGGGTCCCGGAGCTCTCTGGGGTCCCGTTGGGCCCGGGGCTCTCGGGGGTCCCGTTGGTCCCGGGGGTCGCGGCTGTTCCGCGGCGCAGCCGCCAGGGGGCGCTGCAGGGCCGCGCTCCGCTCGGGACGGAGCAAAAGCCCCGAAATCCCCCAAATTCCCCTTAAATTCCTCAGTCCTGGCGGGGGCCGCCCCGGGCCTGCATGGAATGAGGGTTTAGGGCCGTGTTTCCAAACCCTCCGGCTCTGCAGCCGCCCCTGGACGCTCCCACAGCGGGCTGGAGCCATCACTGAAACCCTTCGGAAGCGCTGACACCCCGACAAACGCAACAAAACCCCGTCCCGGGGCGATTTGAGCCGCTGGTGACCTTCAGTGAAATCCCGGGAAAGGCTGGGATTCCTGGGTGATGCTCAGGGCACTCAGAGGTGCTCGGGGCCCACTTTGTGCCCGGGAATTCCTCACCTGCTGAGTCCCTCCCCGGCCTGGCATCACACCCTCACTGCAGGTGTCGTAGCTGTCTCTCATCCCACCGAGTTTTCCCATGGTTTTGGGGAGGCTTCCAGGATTTTGGGTCGGTCTGTGTCCTGCCTAGTCCCTGTCTGTCCAGTGAAGGCGTCGGGATGGGCAGGAAAAGGGACAGTGACGTTCCCCTGCGGTGGCTTCACCACGACATGCCAGGCAAACCCAGCTCAGGTGACAGCTGAGTCTCCTCACACCGCGGGTGTCACTGAGGACCTTCCCCTGAGCAGAATTCCTGCGAACTAAAGCTTGGAAAAGGCTCCTTTCTTTCTTACAGGGCTCAAGTCCTCAGTGGGATTTGTCCCAGCCTCATTCCTGGTGGCTTCATGGGGACAAGGGTTCGTTGCCTGGAGGACACACAGGGCTCTGCTCCTCTCTCACTGAGATGATTTTCCTGTTTCCTTCAGAGAGGGCTGTGCTGGGCTCTTCTTCCCTTTCCCACAGGAAAACCATTTTCCAGGATCCAGAGCTCCTTTTCCCACTCCTGAGCAGGAAAAAAATCTAAACCGGAGAACCCTCTCCTCGTGGAATTTTTGCTTTTCCTGAAATGGAAGCAACACTTCTGAAGCAAAATAAATTGGAAACGAGGTGGGCAAAGACACGGCTGGAGCTGAGCCCGATTTCTCTCCAGGCAGGTCCCAGCCATCCCTCTGGGATGCAGGAGGGATGGGATTCCAGGAGAAGCAAGCAGGGATTGTGAGGATTAGGGCTTTATTGCTTTTCCAGCTCTGTTGTCATTCCGCTCGTCTGACCTGAGCCCACGGAGAGTCCCAGGGCTCGGGGACACCCCGGGACACCGGGGCCTCCTCCCATTCCTGCTCTGCTGAACGACCTTCAGGACGTTGCTGTTTCCCCCCGCTCCTGAGTTTTCCCAGCCACGCTGGAGTGGGAAATGCTCCACCCCAAAGTGCTGCTGCAGCAGGAGATGCCCCAGCCCGGGGCAGAGGTTCCCAAAGAACCACCGCTCCATTTTCCCGGCAGGAAAACACCTCTGGGAGTCTCCCCGGTCCTCAGCAGCAGCATCCTTGCAGCTCCTGTGCTGCCTGCAGCACCTCCCTGCCCCTCTCCCCTTCCAGGGGGCATCCAGCACTTTGGGAAAAGCCTCCTTCCCGTTTTCCCTCCCTACAGCCCCCGGAGCTCCCGGGTACCCCAGGCTCCATCCTCTCCCCTTCCTCAGGTGCCGCTTCCAGTCTCCTCCTCCTGGGGCGTTTCCCAAGACGTGGAGACCCCAGCAATGAATGACTGGAAATGGGGAACTCTTCCAGGCCATTCTCCTCCAACCCAGAGGCTGCTGATTGAAGGATCCTTTCTCTGGCGCTTACAGGTGATCACTCTGCTGCCTTCTCTATCACTGGGCTGAAACCCAATTAACCAGGCCCTGTTAATGAGCGCAGGTGAGACTCAGTGCTTCCCTGGAAAGGTGCATGCTCCTGGCTGTCTGCAGGGACCAGGAAATCTTCCCCTCCGGATGGAAAACCAGGAGCATCCTGGGCATATTTTTCATTTAAATCTCCCTTTTTGAGGTCATTCCAAATCCATGCCTGTGGCCACTTGGGGATGTTCCGCAGAAACACTCCTAGGGCTGGAAAACTCTCCCACGTGGTGGAGAAGGAGAGCAGCAGGATCAGGATTGTTTGATCCTGCCGAGGAAAGGCCCAGGGCCAGGGCAGCTGCAGGGATTCCAAACCAAGCTGTGCTCCAGAGGGAGGACTGAGGGACGCTACGGAAGCACCAGCACAGCCTGGGCCTAGCAGATTCCATGTCAGGCTTTATTTCTTGGAGCAGCGGGATGGGTGCCAGCCCTGGATGTCTCTCCGTGAGTTAAGGCCCTTCCCAGGATCCTGTGGCTCCAAGGAAAGCACTAAAAGGAGGTTTTGGGGGATAATGGGCTGGAGACGGCTCTGGGTCCTGAGCAGTGGAGAAGTTTGGGTGGGAGGGACATTCCACACTGAGACCTTGGCCACCCATCACCCCGGGGCTCCCAGGACAGCTCCAAGAACCCACGGACAAGCCCCTGGTTCCCCTTCAGGAGGGATGACACCTCCAGGGACAATGTCCCCTCCCAGTGGGACAAGTGGCTTTGTGGTGCCCATTGACATTCCAGGGCTTGAGCTGAAACCTGGAGAGGGGCCTTGGACAAGGGCTGGAGGGACAGGACACAGGGATGCTACTTCTGGCACTGAAACCCGGGGACTGCAAAGAGCAACAGAGCTGAGAGAGGGAATCCTGGGGCCAGGAAAAGCCCTGGTGTGCAGCGCTCGGGATGTTTGGGATGCTTCCTTTGAGATTTGCTGCTGTTGCTGCTTGGGACTTGGACAATCCCAAAAAGTGTCCTGTCCCTCCATCCTTTGTCCAAGTCCCTCTCCAGCTCTCCTGGAGCCCCTTTAGGCCCTGCAAGGGCTCTGAAGTTTCTCTTGAGCTTCCTTTTTCCACGAGAATGTTCCCAGCTCTCCCAGCCTGGGAGCTGCTTCCCAGGATGGAGCCAAAACCCCCAGGAGGAAAGGACAACAGGAGTCAGGTCCAAGGCGCCTCTCACTTTGGGCAGAGTATATTTAGAATTTATATTTTTATATTATTTTATATTATTTTAATGCATAGCGAGTTTCTTCTTCTTCTTTTTTTAAAATTTTTTTAATAGATTTTTTTAATAATTTTTTTCCAGTATTTTTTTTTCCCAGTGTTTTTTCCCAGTATTTTTTTTTTCCATCTTTTTATTTTTTTCCCCCTGGTGCAAACCTGAGCTGGGTCCCTGTTTTCCCTGTGCAGTTTTCCTTCCTCGGGATGGGCACTGTGGTGGGGAGGGGTCAGCAGGCGATTTCTTCCAGCGTCCCCAGCGGGGCCTGCAGGGGCACGGTCACAGTGTGGCTCAGGCTCTCCGAGTGGTTTGGCACTGGATCACAGGTGCTCTGCCGATGGAAAAGCGCGGGATGCGTTATCCCGGAGCCGCCGGATGCTCCCTGGCCCTCCCACCTCGTCAGAGACCGAAGCGGTTCGTGCCTCAAACACTGATGTGAGGTTTTGCTCATCATAACAAAATCTGGATAAAGCTACAGCCACAGAAAGCTCCTTGGAGAACTCCGGGCTGGAAGTCCAGCTGCTGGGATTGGATAAGGGAAACCCATCCTTCAGCCCCAGAATCCCAGAATGAACCGGGCTGGAAAAGACCTTTGAGATCATCAAGTCCAACCTGTGACCCAACACCTCCTCACCAACCCAACGACAGCCCTGAGTGCCAGGTCCAGGCTTTGCTAAACCCCTCCAGGGACGGGCACTCCACCCCTCCCTGGGCAGATTCCAGTGCCAGTCGCTCTTTCCAGGAAGGATTTTTTCCTGATGCCCACCCTGAGCCTCCCCTGGCCCAGCCTGAGGCCGTTCCCTCTCCTCCTGTCCCTGTTCCCTGGGAGCAGAGCCCGCCCCCCCCGGCTGCCCCCTCCTGCCAGGGAGTTGTAGGGAGCGATGAGGTCTCCCCAGAGCCTCCTCTTCTCCAGGATGAACAGCCCCAGCTCCCTCAGCCGCTCCTCACCGGGCTCGTGTTCACCTCAACGAACAAGGCTGAGGGAGAGGAGTGCATCCACCAGCGCCCCAACGCAGCAGAGCCCCCGCCCTGGGTTTGGGCTGGGGGAGGCCAGACCCCCCAGAGGCCAGGCTTGCACAGCCTCACCCCCGAACCAGGCGGGTGCCAGGGCTGGGAGCGCAGCCACGAGCTGGGGTTTGGGAATGGGTCACTGATCCCTGCGGAGCCAGGCTTTGGGAATGGGTCACTGATCCCTGCGGAGCCAGGCTTTGGGAATGGGTTACTGATCCCTGCGGAGCCAGGCTTTGGGAATGGGTTACTGATCCCTGCTGAGCCAGGCTTTGGGAATGTGTTGTTCCATCCCTGGAGGGCTCCGTGGCACGGCAGGGATGGAAGGGGCAGAGCTCAGCCCCTGCTCACCCCCAGCAGCTGCAGGAGCGGAGTTTTCCAGCGCAGGGGCTCGAGGCTGCTGCGGAGCTGCTGGAGCAGCTGGGCCAGGCCATTCCCTTGGGAGCAGCTGGGCCAGGCCATTCCCTTGGGAGCAGCTGGGCCAGGCCATTCCCTGCGGATGCGGATGGGGAGAGGAGCCCCGGCCGTGCCCTGGGGTGCTGCTCTCCCCGCTGGGTTCGGGGTGAGGCTGGGCAAGCCCGGCCCCGCTGGGCAGCCCCAGCCCCACAGGCCCATCCCCGGGACATTCCCGAGGGGTGTCAGGATCCATCACAGACCCCCCAGGGTCATTCCCGGTGCCACAAACCCGCAGTCTGTTGTAAGGGACAATGGCAAACTCCCCCAGGGAGGTGCTGGGATTTCCCACCTGCTCTGAGCTACATTAACCCTTCGGATTCTGGGCTTTGGGGGGACCCTCACCACCAAGAGCAGCTGGAGAGGACCAGCGGAGCCCACAGATGGGGTCCACAGATGGGGATGTTTTCCTTATTCTGTTCCTGTTACCCTCCTTCTGTCCCCCCCAACCTCTTTTCTATTTCTCTCCCCGCTTTTTCTCTCTTTTCTCTCTCTCTCTCG
The DNA here is from genome assembly GCA_013397915.1 of Daphoenositta chrysoptera. Lineage (NCBI taxonomy): Eukaryota > Metazoa > Chordata > Aves > Passeriformes > Daphoenositta > Daphoenositta chrysoptera. The sequence goes on from VZRO01002006.1 coordinate 5,207, forward strand.
TATTTCCTATCCAATAAACCCCACCCTGTTGTCACTGACATCTGGTCCTGTTTGCAACCCTAATCCGGGCAGGGGCCGAGTTTTAATAGATAATTTTATTATATTTTAATAATGGGATCCTGACAATCTTTCCCTGGGAAAAGGTTCTGGGATGAGGCTCTTCCTGAAGCTCTGGAGCCTTGGGAAGAGCTCCAGCATCCCCAGGGAATTCCCCCTTCTCCCCTCACCACGTTCTCATCATGGCTCCCGTCCTCTTCCTCTTTTCCAAGAAGGTCCAATAATTTTTCCTTGATCAGCTGCAAAAGGAGGGACCCGGGGTTAGGGCGGGAGGAGGCTGCAGGGGGATAGGGAGCACTGGGATGTGCTGGGTTTGGGGAGCATTCCAAAGGGTTGGGAGGAGGGGGATGCTCCAAGGGCTGAGCCATGGAAAGGCTTGGAGAGCTGGGAATGTCCACCGGGAGAGGAGAAGCTCCAGGGAGAGCTCAGAGCCCCTCCCAGGGCCTAAAGGGGCTCCAGGAGAGCTGGAGAGGGACTGGGGACAAGGGCTGGAGGGACAGGACACAGGGAATGGCTTCCACTGCCAGAGGGCAGGGCTGGATGGGATATTGGGAAGGAATTGTTCCCTGGGAGGGTGGGCAGGGGCTGGGATGGAATTCCCAGAGCAGCTGTGGCTGCCCCTGGATCCCTGGCAGTGTCCCAGGCCAGGCTGGACATTGGGGCTGGGAGCAGCCTGGGACAGTGGGACGTGTCCCTGCCGTGGCAGGGATGGGAATGGATGATCCTTAAGGTCTCTTCCATCCAAATCATTCCAGAATTCTGTTATGAAGAATAAAACCCAGAAAAATTCCATTTTTGGGACACTTTTGGGGTTCAGGGAGAGTTCCCAGCTCTGTGAGCTCCATTCCCCTTCCCAGCCCCCTCATTTTCCTGCTCCTGCAGGATTTGGCTTCCAGGGAAATCCCAGAAAATTTGGGATGTGTTTCACTGGAAAACTTACACTGGGACAAAAGAGAAATAAAATCAACAGAAGAAAGCTGAAATCCTGAAATCCCAAAAAAATGGGGTCAGTTCCTATGGAATGTGGATCCTGGATGGAGCAGGGAAGTGTGCTGGGAATTTGGGACCACAACGAGGACGGAACTCGGCAGAAGATGCCAAAAAAGCCTCTTTAGGGTCAGTATTTCCCCCAAGTTTGGCCAATCTGTGAATAAAAATTGGATCTGCTTGCTGTCATTCCCAAAATCTCCAAATATTTTGGCTGAAAACTCAAAGTTTTGAGGTGCTGGCCCCCCTTTGTGAAACTCTGAGCAGAGGGGGAAAACTGTGTGGATTTTTTTTAAGTTTTAAGATATTTTATTCCTTTTCTCCTGGCTGGTGGGGGTTAAATACCCAGGAACGTGAAGATTCCCCCGTGGGGCATCCCCAGGAAGCTTCTCTGAGGGGACAAAATGAATTTTAAGCCCATGTAAGAAGAAAAAACTAAAAATAAGAGCAAAACCCCCACATTTGACAGATTTTATCAGCAGATGTCAAAGAACGGAGGAAAACAGAGAGGAAAATCCTGAATTGGTGACTTTTTTATGGCCTACTTAGGAAAAATCCCCAAGAAATCCAGGAAAAGGCAAAATTAATGAAATATTCGGGTATTCAGGCTGAGCTCTAAATTCAGGCTCAGATTTTGTTGCTCTCTGAGCTTTAGGCCTGGAATTTTTCTGTATTTTTTATTCCTGGTTGATGGCACCGATGCTGGAGCTGCCCAGGGGGATTTGGGATTGAGATGGGATTGGGATGGGGGGGAACTGTCTGAAAATAGAAAAATATAAGGTCAGCATCCCAAAAAAATGAGAATGGGAGGATTTGAAGTGAGCTCAGAACTGGGACTGTGGGATGTGGCCCTTCCCTGGAGCGGGACACATCAAATCAACAGCCATGGACACCTCTCACATCCCATGGGAATAAAACTCTCTGTTCCCATCCCGGGATGGGGCTGTGGGAGAGCTGGGTGGGGCAGGTTGGAAATATGGGACTGGGGGGGGGCTCTGGGATTGCCAGGGAACAGAAAATCCGGGGATTGGGGCAGCAGGAGTGGGAAATCTGGGGATTAGAGACATCAGAAATCTAGGGATGAAAGGGAAATCCTGGAATGAGGGGCTCCAGGATGGGAAATCCAGGGATGAGGGGGCAGGGAAGGCAAATCCAGGGATGAGGCAGCATCAGGAATGGTAAACCCAGGGATGAGGAGGAAATCCCGGGATAAGGGGCTCCAGGATGGGAAATCCAGGGATGAGGGGCTCCAGGAGTGGCAGATCCCAGGCTGAGGAGCTCCAGGATGGTAAATCCTGGAGTGAGAGGAACCAGGATGGGAAATCCCGGGATGAGGGGCTCCAGGAGGGGAAATCCCAGGCTGAGGGGCTCCAGGAGGGGAAATCCCAGGCTGAGGGGCTCCAGGAGGGGAAAGCGCGGGATGAGGGGCTCCNGGGAAATCCCGGGATGAGGGGCTCCAGGATGGGAAATCCAGGGATGAGAGGAACCAGGATGGGAAATCCCGGGATGAGGGGCTCCAGGAGGGGAAATCCCAGGCTGAGGGGCTCCAGGAGGGGAAATCCCCGGCTGAGGCGGGCAGGCCTTACCTCGTACAGGTAATCGAAGAGCTCGAGGATGGTGAGGATGCTGGCCCCGATGAACAGCCCCATCTGGCCACCGATGTCACCTGCAGGGGACAGCGCCGTGAGCGCTCCCAGGCCCTGCCCCGGGAGCTGCCATCCCTAAAAATCTGGGAAAAATTCTCCCCGTAACCACCGCGTCTCCAACGGCACCGGCGGCATCCTGGGAATGGGCTGGGCCACTGGAATGGTTCTGCTGCCGTCGGGCCCGGAGCGCTCCAGGCTCATCCCAGGAATCCCAGTTCCCAGTCTGGGGAAGGGGCTGGGAAGGATGGACGTCCCTGGAGCCAAGGAAAAACCCCAACCTGGGAAAAGTGGGAAGGGAGAGGTCCTGGGGTTTTTGGGAAACATCTCCAGGCTTCTGCTTGAGTGTCCCGGGGTGGAAGCTGAGGAGAGGAGATTCCCAGGAATCTGCTGGGGAGATAGCTGGGATGTGGTGCTCAGGGAAGGCAAATCCCATGGATTTTGCTGGAAAACAGCCCTGGATTGACCCCAGAACAAAGACACTCATGGGTGGGGGGAAGGGGCCTTTTCCAAGGGTGTCCATGAAACACGGAGAGAGAAAAGAGGGAAAAAGTTTGGGAGCAAAGCGAGGACCCGGAATGATCCCAGGGGATGATCTGGATTTACACCACAGGCTGACCTGGAGGCTTTGAGCCTGAGAAAAAGATTCTGGGATGAGGCTCTTCCAGAAGCTCCAGAGCCTTGGGAATGAGGGTCCTACGAGGGGCAAATGGGGTTTGGGTCAGAGAGGCTCCAGCAGCCTCTTCCTGCCTGGAATTCCCGGAAAAGCCCCAGGAGGTCCAGAAGGGCTCCTGAGGGGGCATTTGGCAGAGCCACCCATGGGAGGTGACATGGGGACACCTCTGTGTCCCCACCCTGGGTGTCCAGGGGCGACCCAGCTCCAGCTTCCCAAGGTGCTGAGCACTCCCAGCATTCCAGAGGGATCCAGGGATTTGGGGGGCTCTGGGAGGCTGAAGGGCTGGGGATGCCTCACCCCCACCCAAACCCAGCGGGGCCAACCCCAAATCTGCAGCTGGGACCCCAAAGCTGGAGCTGCTTCGGGGCTGAGCAGCTCACGGTCTCCTGCAGCTCCTCCATGAGGCCACCAAAGGCCAAGAGCTCAGGCCTGGCTGGAAAAGGTGGGTGTGGGGCAGGGAAGAGGTGACGTGAGATGGTTTTGGGATGTCCTCCCCCACACACTGCCCAGGGGGCACCACAGGGAGCAGAACCCCCAAAAACTGGGGTGCTGGGAGCAGGCAGGGATGGAGCAGCTCCAGAACCTTCCATGAACACACAGAGTATCCATGGGGACATTCCTGGGATGCCGTGGTGGCGTGAGGGAAGTAGACATGGGGCCTTGCTGGGGGTTTCAAGGCTGTGGACCCCTCCCAGACCAGCAGAGACCCCAAACTGGTCCCAGTCGCCCCTTACCAAGTAAGGCTGCCACTTCATAGGCTTTCTTCTGCTCAATGGTCTCATAGTTGAGTGCTTCAAAAAAAATGTCCAGCACGAGAATGTTCTCTCTGTGGGAATGGGAAAAGTGTCAGCCCAGGAGCCACTGGTGCCCCAATCCTTTGGGATAAGGGAAAAATGGGATTTTGGGGCTTTATTCCCCTCTTTGTCTGGATTGCTCCTCTCCCTGGGGTCCTCAGAACCCACAGAACCTGGAGCTGGTGCAGAGCAGGAGCTCAGGGCACCCTGAGGGCTCTGGGAGCCTTTGGAGCAGGTGGAAAAGGTTTCCCCAGGATTCCTCAGAATCTTGGATCTCTCTTTGCTGGGAACGCTTTTCCTGGATGGTGATTCCATCAGGAATGGGAGGGTGGGGAGGCCCTGGCACAGCCGTGGCTGCCCCTGGATCCCTGGCTGTGTCCAAGGACTGGGGCTGGGAGCAGCCTGGGACAGTGGGAGGTGTCCCTGCCATGGCAGGGGTGGCACTGGATGGGCTTTGGGGTCCCTTCCCACCCAAACCATTCCCTGATTCCACAGAGCAGAATCCAAAGCGTCTGGAGAAGCTCCCACTTCCCACACATGGCAATCACATATCCAAGGCTGGGAGAGCTCCAAGGCTGTGGCTGCCTGAGGACCTCAGTCCAGACATACAAATCTCCAACAGCACCAGCAAAACTGGGAATTTCTGCACTTTTTTTGGTGGGAATGGAGGATTCACATGAGGACAATCCTTGGGAAGGAACTTGGGTTATTCTTCTGAGAAGGAAACAGCCTCCTCTCTTCCAGGTGTTCACTCCACTCTTCCCTGGAGGACATCCCTGTGCTGGGGATGGATCGGCCAGGACTGGGCATTTTCTAGACATTCTCCCCCGAAAAACCAAAGGAATTCAGGTCCTCCCCCACTCACGAGATGTATTTTTCCGACTTGTTGAACTTCTTCTCCAGGTACTTGGCCGAGGTCTTGCTGGGGATCTTGACCATGGAGAGCTCCTTGTTGTACCTGGTGAGGTTACAGGGGGTCCTGCAGATGCAGTAGCTGCTGTCCTTCTCCGCCAGGAGACCTGCGGGGGTGGCACGGAGCTCAGCAAGCAGGGACACGGGATAGAGCTCAGGGATCAGGGACACGGAGCAGGGGGATCCCATGGAGCAGGGAAACAGGGCATGGCAGGATCCCGTGGAACAGGGACTAGAAATAGAGCTCAGGGATCAAGGACACTGGGCAGGGTGGGATCCCATGGATCAAGGACACGGAGTGGGGCGGGAGCAGAGATTATCCCTCCCAGAAAGGGGTCAGGGGACCACTCCTGGACGTTTCTCTCCCACTTCATCCCAGTTCTCACCACCCTGCAGAGGCCTCTTGCTGGAGGCCACACTCTGCTACCAACAGCAGCTCGGGGAGCTGGTGACTGAGTCTCCTAAATCCAGACAGACCTGGAATGGTCCCTCCATCCCAAACCCCACCCCAGCCCCAGCCCCAGAGGGGCTCCTGGGGCTCCCCTGACCCCGAGGATTTCTGTGCCCCGTGGAGAACCAGGAGAAACTCCACCCCAGGCTGCATCCAGCACTTCCCAGCACCTGGGCCCTAATCCCAGCCCCTCTCCAGGCTGCAGAGCCCCCGTTCCTGCCAGCCAGGAGCAGCCAGGCCGCTGGAATTCCCCTGGATCCAGGGATTCCCCAGTACTCACTGAGCGCGGGCTCTGCGCATTCCTTGTACTGCTCCGGGGTGCAGAAGGGAGCGTCCCCTGCAGGGACAGGACAGAGCCATCACGGGGGGACACCGGGCTCTCCACAGGGACCCAGGGACCTCCCCGCAGCCAGGTGACCCCGCTGTCCCCACCTCTGCCCGCCACAGGGGCCTTTTCCCATGGGAGCTGCTGGGAACAGCACCCGGGGTGGCACCGGAGCTAAAAAAGGTGGGATTTGATGATCCCGGAAGTATTTCCCACCCTTAATCAGGCCAAGGTCTCTCTTCCATGGTTTGTCCCTATTCCACGAGGAATCAGGGAATATCCTGAGCTGGGAGGGACCCCCAGGATCACCCAGTCCCACCCCAGCCCTGCACAGACACCCCAACAGCCCCACCCTGTCCATCCCTGGCAGCGCTGCCCAAACGCTCCTGGAGCTCTGGCAGCCTCGGGGCCGTGCCCATTCCCTGGGGAGCCTGGGCAGTGCCAGCACCCTCTGGGGGAAGAGCCTTTCCCTGAGATCCATCCCAAACCCCCTGGCCCAGCTCCAGCCGTTCCCTGGCTGCTGTCCCTGTCCCAGGGAGCAGAGACCGGAGCTGCCCCTCCTGTCCCCCCCTGAGGACATTGAGGAGCTCACTGAGGTCTCACCTCAGCCTCCTCTGAACATTTCCAGTGCCCTCAGCTGCTCCTTGAGTGGCCCCTCCAGACCCCTCCCAATCCTTGTGTCCCTCCTTTGGACCCTCTCTGTTTCTTTGATGTCTTTTTTTATTTTGTGGTGCCCAGAACTGCCCCGGCACTGGAGGAGAGGCCACCCCAGCCCAGAGCAGGGACAATTCCTCCCTGCCCTCTGCTGTCCCGGGTGTCCCCAGCTCAGGGATGGCCCCACTGGCCCCCAGCACTGCTGCCTCGGGTCCGGCCTGTCCCAAACACCAGGAGCACCCCACTTCCCTCGGGCACCCCCGTCCCTTCAGCCCAGCCCCAGCTGTACCCAGCACTCCCCCTGGTGTCCCTTGTCCTTGACCTGGCATGTGGCCTGTCCCTCCCAGACATCCCCAGCTGTCTCCAGTCATCCCCAGCCATCCCCAGCCATCCCCAGGTGTCCCCAGCCATCCCCAGNAGTCATCCCCAGCCATCCCCAGGTGTCCCCAGCCATCCCCAGGTGTCCCCAGCCATCTCCAGTTGTCCCCACTGTCCCCAGGTGTCCCCAGCCATCCCCCGGTGTCCACAGCGGTCCCCAGCCATCCCCAGGTGTTCCCAGTCATCCCCAGCCATCCTGGCATCCCCAAGTGTCCCCAGCCATCCCCAGCTGTCCCTACGTGTCCCCAGCCATCCCCAGCTGTCCCCAGCTGTCCCCACTGTCCCCAGGTGTCCCCACCTGGCATGTGCACCATCCTGCAGTTGCAGTTCTCCACGATGTAGCGGGTCTCGCAGTCGATCCTGCAGGCCGTGACGCTGTACACCGGGAAAAACGCCAGCCCCAGCTCCGGGGAGCGACACTCACCCCACGGCGGGGGCAGGTACGTCAGCTGGGGACAGGGATGGGACAGGGACATCAGCTGGGGACAGGGACATCAGCTGGGGGACAGGAATGGGGACAGGGACAAGTCAGAGACATCAGCAGCACGACAGGGACAGGGGGTCAGGGACGTCAACTGTGGGACAGGGACATGAGCTGTGGGACAGGGCAGGGACAGAGAGAGGGACAGGGACAGGGGGAGGGAGAGGGAGAGGGAGAGGGACAGGGAGAGGGACAGGGAGAGGGACAGGGACTGGGACAGGACAGGGACAGGGACAGGCACAGGACTGTTGCAGGACAGCTCCTCTGTTGGGGGGCAGCCGCTGGAATCCCTCAGGGCATCCCCCCCTCCCAGGAGGTCCCCGATTCCCCGGGNCATGTGCACCATCCTGCAGTTGCAGTTCTCCACGATGTAGCGGGTCTCGCAGTCGATCCTGCAGGCCGTGACGCTGTACACCGGGAAAAACGCCAGCCCCAGCTCCGGGGAGCGACACTCACCCCACGGCGGGGGCAGGTACGTCAGCTGGGGACAGGGATGGGACAGGGACATCAGCTGGGGACANGGTGGCACTCCCGGGTGACAATGCAGGTCTCGGTGTGGGAGCAGCTGTGGAAGGAGCAGCAGGAATTTCTGCCTGGACTCCACTCCACAAACTGGAAAAGCTCCACCGAACTTTCCCCAAGCGGGAAAATCTCCTCATATTCCCAGGAAATGTGTGGAGTGTTCTCCCAGCAGCTGCTCCCAGATCGGCACGGGAACCCCTGGGGTTAATCCAAGGGAATCCATCCCCGAGAGCTCCCGTGAATCCCTTCCCGGCCAGATCGGGGCTGAAATCTCGGGAAAAGCCTCTCCATCCAGAGCCTTGATCCCGAGGAACTGCTGAGCTCAGCTCAGAATTCCTGCTCTCCGTGCGCTGGAGCCGCTGGAATGCCGGGAGAGGCAGCCCGAGCAGGCAGGGTTGGGATGGATGGAGCAATCCCAGCCCTCAGCCACGGAAAGAATTAACAGGAGAGGCTGAATTGGGTTTGATCCCTGTCCCTGCCGGCCCTCCAGATCCTCCTCCTGAGGGAATCCTGAGGGGATCCTGAGGGAATCCCTTTCCTTTCTCCAGAAGATCTCAGTTTGGGGTTGCTGTGAGGGATCCCAGGATGTGGAGCCGCTCCCTCCCCCTTCCCAAAGCGGGAACAAACCACAGCAAAGCAGCGGGAAAAAGCAGGAAAAGGCAGCAGGGACATCCCTGCCCTCGGATCCCGCAGGGATTCCGCTCCCTGGCAGCTTCCCAAGGGCTCCTCCTCCCGCTCCTGCTCGCAGAAACCCAAATCCAGCTCCAGCCGCTAATTGGGGGTGACAAACTCCCGGCCTGGCCCCTTTGCAGTCGTTAATTATTAATTAATGAATTAAACGCTTTCCCAACCTTCCTGATCCCGGCTTTCTCCGGGATTACCGGGATCAGTTCCCAGCTGGCAGGCGCTAAAAGGGGAAGGAAAAAATCGATTTGACTCCTTGGAAGCTGGATGGATCCTGCTTGTCCCAAACGCCGGGAAAAGAGGGGATGAGCTTGGAAAGCCTGGAGGGAAGAAATCCCAGGGGCAGGGCGGGATCGGCTCTGCCACAGCCTTTCCCTGGGCCACATTCCTGCCTTTCCACCGCTCCTGGCGCGGAGCCTCCCGGGAGCTGCCAGCATCTGCCTGCGGCCACAGAGGTCATTCCCTACATTAATTGGAAGTGCTGTCCCTGATTTCCCTGCCTGTTCCATCTCCTCGAACAGGAAAATGTGCTGGAGACGATCCCAGCAGCTTCAGAAAATGCTGGGATATCCTGAGCTGGGAGGGATCCCACAGGGATGGAGTCCCGCCCCTGGCCCTGCCTGGGAACAGCACCCGGGGTGGCACCGGAGCTAAAAAAGGTGGGATTTGATGATCCTGGCGGTCTTTTCCAACCTTAATCAGGCCCAGGTCTCTCTTCCATGGCTTGTCCCTATTCCACGAGGAATCAGGGAATATCCTGAGCTGGAAGGGACCCCCAGGATCACCCAGTCCCACCCTGGCCCTGCACAGACCCCCCAACAACCCCACCCTGTCCATCCCTGGCAGCGCTGCCCAAACGCTCCTGGAGCTCTGGCAGCCTCGGGAATGTCCCCATTCCCTGGGCAGTGCCAGATCCTTTTCCTGCCCCATTTGCCTCTGGCTCTGGGATGGATCCGGCTCTGATTCCTGCCTCCCCTGCACGTGGCTGATGCCACCAAGCTCCAGCAATCCCAAGGAAGGTTCCAACCCCTACAAGAACATCCCAACTTCCCCCCTCCGGGCTGCGTTTCCTTTGTTCCCAATGAAATCAGAACCGGAACTCTCTGTTCCTTAATGAGACCCCAAACAGCAGCAAATCCATGGAATTCCCAACCCAGAGCCCTCCATTCCTTAATGGGACCTCCAACAGCAGCAATCCATGGAATTCCCATCCCAGAACCCTCTATTCCTTAATGGGACCTCCAACAGCAGCAAATCCATGGAATTCCCATCCCAGGCAGCTCCAGCCCTTGTGAAATGCTGGAAAACCCCTAGCAGGCACGGCTGGCTGATCCCAGCTCCCAGTTAATGGTTATGGAATTGTCTGTTTGCATCTCCAGCCCCTTTCCCATCCCAGCTGTTCCTTCCCATTTGCTCGCTTCCTGAGGAATTGGTGTTGATGAGGGATGCTTCCCCCTCTCTCTGATCTGGATAATTTCTCCTGATTGGAATTCTCATTTTTCAGTGGGAATATTGGGATAGGCAGTGCTGGCAGGGGGTGGGGAAGGTTTCCAGCAGCTGCAGCAAAGCCCTGGAATTTGCACCGATATAACCCAAAGTCCTGGAGATCCCCTCTGCAGGCTCCTGCTCCCAGCCCTGCTCCCAGATCTTGCTCAGGACGGGATTTGTAAGGAACACAAATCTTTTCCATCACTGCTGGAGCTGCCAAGTGGGGCTGGCTCGAGGAGCTGTTCCCAAAATCTTTGGGCATCAGGCACCACATGATGCCCTGTCCGGCCCTTCCCAGCCCTGTCCATCCCTGTCCGTCCATCCATCCCTCCATCCATTCATCCCTCCATCCATTCATCCCTCCATCC
>VZRO01002006.1:30645-50671 GCA_013397915.1 Daphoenositta chrysoptera
GGAGTGGGATGGGATGGGATGGGATGGGATGGGATGGGATGGGATGGGATGGGGATGGTTTTCCCAAGGAAATCCTCTGAGGAGAAGGAAGCTCTCACCTGTTTCTCCCCAGATGGGCAGATACTCGTCCTGCTGGATGTCCAGCATGATTTCCAGGCCATTCCCTGTTCCCCCCTTCACCGTGGTGAGGAGAGGCCGCCCCTCCTCTCCTGAGTTAAACATGTAGCATTTCCCATATTTTGTAAACACCTGTGGGGGAAAAAAGAGTGGAATTAGGGAATATTTCCCACAGAACCAATGGCCATTCCCAGCCTGCAGAGGGGTGGGAAACAGCCATGAGCTGCAGATCAGGGGGAAATATCTCCAGAAATATCCAAATAAATAAATATCCCCAGAAATAACCACAGAAGTATCCCAGAAATATCCACACAAATATCCAAATAAATATACACAGAAACAGCCACAGAAATATCCCCCAAAATATCCTCAGAAATGTCCGGGGGAAATATCCACAGAAATACCCAAATAAATATCCACAGAAATATCCCCCAGAATATCCTCAGAATTATCCTCATAATTATCCCAGAAATATCCCCACAAATATCCACAGAAATTTCTGGGGGAAATATCCACAAAAATATCCTCAGAAATATCCAAATAAATATCCCCAGAAATATCCCCAGAAGCATCCCTGGAAATCCATGCAGGTTTAATCATTTGTTTAATCATTTGTGTTCTCCTTATGGCAAAGAGAAGAGGGAAGAGAGGAAGGAAAAGCTGTTTAGAGGGAAAGCTCTGAAGCTCCTGGAGTCGCTCCAGTCAGGCCGAGCTCTGACAAACACCCACTGGCCTTGAGCTCCTGCTAAAAATTCACACAACTCCCTGGCTTTGGCTGGAGTCTCAGCCCATCCATGCCATGGGAATGCTCTCCCAACATTAAACATCCCATATCCCCAAAATTCCTCCCTCTGCCACTGCTTGGGAAACAGGAAGAGTTAAAAACACCCCGGGAAATGAGGGGAGATTTCCTCCATCATTTTGCTCCTCTCTGCTCTCGTTTTGGGCTGATTCCCGAAGGGAATTCCTGGCAAAGCCCAAGTGGAACTTCCAGGCACCACCAGCGCCGCAAAGCAGGGGGACATCGGTGTCCAGCTGGGGTGGACATGGGGATCCAAAGGGAGGGACATGTGGGGAACACAGGATTCCCAGTGGGATGGACACAGGGCTCCCAGCGGGAAAACATGGGTTTTCCAGCAGGAGAACACGGGTTTTCCAGTAGAACACAGATTTTCCAGTGGGAGAACACGGGTTTTCCAATGGGATAACACAGGTTTTCCAGTGGGATGACATAGATTTCCCAGTGGGATGACACAGATTTCCCAGGGGGGTAACACAGATTTCCCAGTGGGAAAACACAGATTTCCCAGTGGGATAACACAGATTTCCCAGTGGAATAACACAGATTTCCCAGTGGGATAACACAGATTTCCCAGTGGGAAAACACAGATTTCCCAATGGGAGAACACAGATTTCCCAGTGGAATAACACAGATTTCCCAGTGGGGTAACACAGATTTCCCAGCAGGATAACACAGATTTCCCAGTGGGATCCCAGCGCTCCTGCCGGGGCAGCAGAGGTGTCACATCTCTGCTGCTGGTGACACTCAGGGCTCGGGCTCAGCTCAGGCTCAGCCTTCCCCCGAGTGGGAAAACTCCCAGAAATCCCAGATTTACACCAACCAATCCCTCCTCTGCACTGCGCTGACAGCCCGGGGACACCCAGAGTTGCTTCCTGGGATAAAGACTCCAGAAAGTCCAGTCTGGAAACCAGCACCAACCAGTGAACCCCAGCAAGGAGCAGTCGGAGCACGGGAGCCAGCACGGAGCAGCTCCAGCCCCTCCGGAGTCTCTCCCACATTTGCTGAGCTCATTTGACCCAGAGATGAGTCAGAAACCCAAACAGCAGCTGGAGCCAGCAGTGATTTATTCCCTCAAATATTGACATATCCTGACTAATCCCAGCGCCAGGGAAGCAGGTGGGATGGGAGAGAAATGAAATCATATTTAAATTCAAATAGGAAGCCTTCGTGAGGGGGAAAAAATACATCCTTAAAAAAAGATTTGATTTCCAAATAAAAAAATCCCATTTTAATGCTTGCCTGAGTGATTAAAGCACTCAGGAAAGGGGACCCGAGCCTCTGGAAGCAGCCCCATGCATGGGTTTTCCCAGACAGGCTGTGACAGCAGAAGTCAAAAATTCTGAACGAGGGGAGTTTAAAATCCAGCAAGGAGGAAAAGCTGCAGTGGAGAAAATCAGGGGGAAACAACGAGGCTGGAATGGGAACAGCGCAGGGAATGAGGATTCCGGAGCTGCCGTGCTTGGCACCGTTTGCAGGCAAATGAATCCAGGCCGCTTGTGGGGCTTTTATATGGCTGTAAAAATCCCCTGTGAAAGCTCCCGTTAGGATGTGTTTATCCAAGGAAAAGATGGAAGCTGACGGGGGCAGCTGCAGGGCTGGGATCACAATCCCAGGGAAAGAGCCCTCGAGGGGACTGGGAAAGGACAACCCCGGGACCTCTCAGCCACGAGGATTCCAAGGATTCCCATCTTCCCCAAAGAAGACACACAACATTCTTCCTAACGGCATTTAAGGATATTTCCAAGTTCAAAAATCCACACGCATCCATTCCAGCTCCCATTGACGGGAGTGTGGTGTTACAGGATCAACGGAGTCACGGAACGGGTTGGATTTGCACCTCAAGGATCATCCCCCGCCGTGGCAGGGACACCTCCCACTGTCCCAGGCTGCTCCAGGCCTGGCCTGGGACACTCCTGGGGATCCAGGGGCAGCCACAGCTTCTCCGGGAATTCCGCCCCAGCCCCTCCCCACCCTCACAGGGAGGAATTCTCTCCCAGTATCCCACCTCTCCCTGCCCTCTGGAAACCATTCCCTGCCTCCTGCCCTTCTCCTGTTCCCTCAGCTCCCCCTGAGGATGTTCCTCCCCCTCCCACCTCTGCTGGGAGCGATTATTTGGGAAAACACAACATCGTTTTTCCAGAGTCTCCTCTTGTTTTCAGGCTCCCTGACAGCAGGAAAGGAGTCAGAGCAATATCAGATCATCGGGATAAAACCTGGAGCTGTTGGGAAGGGCTGGGATTCACCGGAGACAGGAACTCGAGCAGAGCAGGATGATTTAAGCTCAGTTTGTGTGAGGAAGAAAAACCCTCCCAGCACTTGGAAATGCTTAACTCCCAATAAAAAGGGCCAGAAACAAAACTCCAGACACGTTCCCTGAGAACAGTCCATAAAAATTCCAATTTGTTCCCTTTGATGGAGCATGTGGCCTTTGACGGCTCCTTGGAAAATCCCAGCTTGGGCATAAAGGGAAATAATTGTAAATCTGCGGAACGGGGTTTGATGGAATCGTTTGGGTTGGGAAAAGCCTTTAAGGAGATGGAGTCCAACCCATGAACTGCCATGGAGTGACTTCCGGAGCCCCTCCGCAGCCAGGGGAAACCCAAGGAAAACATTTATTTTGGGAAGTTTCTTTTGGGAAAATGTTGATTTTGGGAAGTTCAAACTCAGGCTAGGGGTATCCTGAACGGATTCCAGGCATAAACCAGACAACAAAAGCTCCAGGACATGCCTGGATACACAAATCCCGCTGCTTGTGAATCCATCAGGCCCAGCACTGATATTCCAGAGGCCTGCCCGGAGTCATGGAAAACAAGGCATTCCAGTTTCCACCAGGATGCACAGAAAAAACCTTTCTGCTGAGAAATTACCCTTCGATCCAGAGAAAAATGAAGGGAAAAGAAACTCATTGGAAGCCTGGGAATGACTTTTCCAAACACAGGTGAGGCCGCGCTGGCGAGGCAGGAAGGAGTTGTCAGAGGGAGGTAGAACCATGGGAAAAAGAGGGAATTGGAGGTAAAACCAGGGGAAAAAAGAGGGAATAGGAACCCTGTGCAGTCATTTCTCCACAGCTGTGGAACACAAAGGCTCGGAGAGACATTTCCCAGCAAGCCACATCCAAGGGAATCATGGGTAACGGGAAAAAGGAAAACAAAGAAATTTTCGAGATGGGTCCAGAAGGGAAACGTGGAGCTGAAAAACTGGGATGGGTTTGGGCAAGAACATCCATGGGAGGATGGGGTAAAGATCCTGTTTAAGAGGAGAGAAGGCTTTATTCCCAAGGTTTTGCCAGAGAGATCCATTCCCAGGGCTCCCAGCTCTCCCACTGAGCCAAGTGGGAACCAAGCCCTGTCCTGATGGCACTTGGATGGAGGAATGGCTCCATCCTGGCTCCATCCTGGCTCCATCCCAGACTCCATCCCAGCCCCATCCCAGACTCCATCCCGGCTCCATCCCAGCTCCATCCCAGACTCCATCCCAGGTCCATCCCAGGCTCCATCCCAGGCTCCATCCCAGGCTCCATCCCAGCTCCATCCCTGCTCCATCCCAGCTCCATCCCAGCTCCATCCCAGACTCCATCCCAGCTCCATCCCAGCTCCATCCCAGCTCCATCNCAAGCCACATCCAAGGGAATCATGGGTAACGGGAAAAAGGAAAACAAAGAAATTTTCGAGATGGGTCCAGAAGGGAAACGTGGAGCTGAAAAACTGGGATGGGTTTGGGCAAGAACATCCATGGGAGGATGGGGTAAAGATCCTGTTTAAGAGGAGAGAAGGCTTTATTCCCAAGGTTTTGCCAGAGAGATCCATTCCCAGGGCTCCCAGCTCTCCCACTGAGCCAAGTGGGAACCAAGCCCTGTCCTGATGGCACTTGGATGGAGGAATGGCTCCATCCTGGCTCCATCCTGGCTCCATCCCAGACTCCATCCCAGCCCCATCCCAGACTCCATCCCGGCTCCATCCCAGCTCCATCCCAGACTCCATCCCAGCTCCATCCCAGGCTCCATCCCAGGCTCCATCCCAGCTCCATCCTAGCTCCATCCCAGACTCCATCCCAGCTCCATCCCAGGCTCCATCCCAGCTCCATCCCAGACTCCATCCCAGACTCCATTCCAGCTCCATCCCAGGCTCATCCCAGGCTCCATCCAAGGGCATCCCAAAGGTCTCTTTTTCCTCCCAGGCAGTGGGACCTTCTCTAGGATGGAACGATAGGAAGAAAATCCCAATGGATGCCCCCAGGGCTCGGAGAGACCCCAAAGGAATCCCTTTCCAGGGGGATTGACCCTTGGAGAGGAGGGAACTCCTGGGAATGGGCAGACAGAATTTCATGGCTTTCCCAACAAAGGGCAGAGGGAAGGAATCAAATCCCAATCCCAGCAGAGGGGGATGCGAGCCCAGCCTTTAGGGCATCCTCTTCACGCGTCATCCACATCCCAGTCCTACAAAAACACCGGGACAAATCCCAGAGCCGTGGATGCCAAAGGGGATTTGGGTCACCCCCACCTGTCCATAAGGAAAGCTCTCCCAAAAATGCACAAAATCCGAGAGGGGAAACCCCTGGAGAGGAGGAGCTTTGGCATCTGCTCCCTGTCCAAGGATGGTGGATCCCGGGATAGATCCGTGTGTCTGTGCTGTTGGGAATGTCAGACACGGAAAGCCTCCTCCCTCCGTGCTCTGCTGTCCCCACGGGGCCGAGGGATGGGGCTGGAGCCGTGGGAAGCAGAGCCAGGGCCGTTGTCAGGGCCGTGTTTACACGGAGAGGGTTTTCCAAGGCTGTGATTCCCGCTGGGATTTGTCAGGCAGCGCTGCCAGGGAAGGCACGAGAGCTTTCCCTGCAGCAGCTCCGGGGCTGCCTGAGCCGTTCCGCTTCCCTGCCGGCTGCTGCTCCCAATCCCGACTGATCCCGGTCCCAGGCACCACCTGAGCGCACATTAATCCCGTTCCTACCATTAATGGGAATTTTCTGCCCAATCCAGCAGCCCAAATCCTGCTCCCAAATCCTGCTGCATCTGCTCCGAACACAACATTCCCAACACATCCAACGTTCCCAATGTGTCCACCCCTCCCTTCCCATCCAGCTCTCGCCACTGGACATGCCCAACCCTCTCCAACCTGTTTATTTTATGGGATGGCATCACACATTCCCAGTGGCTCACAATTCCCAGCCTTCTGTCCACCCTCAGCTCCAGTTAAACTGTGGCAGAGGAGCACTCGGTTCTGAGTTTAATTCCCCAAGGGATATTCCAATTTTCTCCTGCTTTGCGCTATCAGCCCCTCCCTGGGATGACCCATTGGTGCCAGGATTTGTGGGAATGGGGAGGACTCCTCAGAGCTGCCATAAATCCATAAAAACCCCCCTCCAGCCCCAGTTCAGCTGCCTTGAGTGGTTGTTTAACTGGAAAAAATTCCCCAAAATTCCAGCAGCAATTGGATCAACTCCAGTGGAGAAGCTTTGATATTTGGGTCCCTAAACCACAGGAAGTGCTGCCTGATTCCATCAATCCCTGAGTCCATCAATCCCTGAGTCCATCAATTGCTCCGCATGGTTCCCTCCACGCACAACCAAGGGGTGCAGGGTAGGAGCTGGGGCTCACTGGAATTCATGGGTGGTCGGGAACAACACCTGGATATTCCCATCTCCCTTGGGAACACAAAGGAACCCTGGAACGCCAGTTCCCAAGGCTCTGTTTGGCAGAACACGGAATTATTGAGGTTGGAAAAGCCCTCCAAGGTCATCAAGTCCAACCTGGGACCAAGGGACATCACCAGGGATCACTGCAGAGGACACATCCTCTGGTTTTCCAGGATTTGGGAAGATTTTGGGGGAAGAGTGGGGACTTTTTTTAACAGAAAGTTTCTTATCTTAAAAAAAATCCATAAAAATCAATTAAAAATCAATTTTAAAAATCCATTAAAATCCATTTAAGGTCTATAAAAATCAATAAAAATCCATTACAAATCCATAAAAATCAATTTTTAAATGCCATAAAAATCCATAAAAACCCATTAAAATCCATGCCCTAGCCCAAACCTGAGGTCACCCGGAATGTTCAAAGAGGTGACCTGAGGTCCCTGGCCTGGGCCACCTCAGGCCGATGTCCCCACCCGGGGCTGGCTGAGGTCACCTGAGGCCACGAGCACCTTGGAGGAGCCCTCGGGAAGCAGCAGATGGAGCAGGAAGAGGAGCCGGGAGGGTGAGGGGGGCTCCATCCCGGCTCCGAGGCCACCGAGGCTCAGCCCAGCCCTGGAGCCTCGGGACAGGCGCCAGGAACGGCTCCCGGGCCGGGATTCATCTGGATCCTAATTACAATCTGTGCTGCCGCTCCATCCCCGCTGATCCCGTTAATTAATTCCTGTCCCTTCCTTCTGCTGAACTCGTGCCCGGCTCTGGGACTGACACCATTCCAGCATCCCAAAACTCCCCCCGAGCGTCCCGGAGCAGCCCTGGTTCCCCTCAGTGCCCGTTCCGTGGAGAGGCTCCGCAGTGCCACGGAGCCTCGGGAAAAACGGGGATAAAACACCTGGAGCTGGAACGTCCGTGCCAATCCCAAACCCTCCGGCTGCGCAGGGATATCCTGCACCGCAGGAATGCTCCAGAAAATAGGGACTGAGCGTCCTAAATGTGTCTCCCACGTGTCCTAAACCCATCCAGCAGCACCCCGCACCCCAAGGGGCTGGGAAAGGCCCGGGAGCTGGGCTGGCCTGGCCATCCAGGCTCCTCGGCCGCAGATTCCGGCCCCTCCCCAGCCCCTGGGATCCTGCGGGAGGCTCTGGCAGTTTGCTCCCTGCTATAAAATCATTCCCATGGCTGGAGTTCTGAGGCCATTCCCCGGAATTCCCAGCCCTTCCACAGGTGCAGGAGGAAGGACAAACAGCTCCAGATACTCCCAGTGGGACAATTCCAGCTCCTGCCTCCCATGGAGGAAAAGCAGCTCCTTCGTCCTCAGGCAGGGAGAGAAGCACTGAAAATCCACTGGAAAGAGCCACTGGAAACATGGACTGGAAACATGGATTGGAAACAGCCACATACATGGAAAACATCCACTGGAAACAGCCACATCCACTGAAAATATCCACTGGACACATCCACATCCACTGAAAAGATCCAGATCCGCTGCAAACATCCACTGAAATCAGTGGATTCCCTTCCCTGCAGCCAGTGAGGCCCAAAGCCTGGGAAGCTTTCCCTGCTCACATCCCTGAGTGCCACGGCTCCTGCCTGGAGGGAAATACTTGGGAATCACAGAAAGCTCAGCCCAGGGCCAGCCTGGCCCCCAGGGTCACTCTGAGTGACCACAGCCATGTGGTCAGTGATGGTTCTGTGCCCCTTCCAAGGGATTTGTTGGAATAACCCAGCCAGAACTCCGGGATCCCCTTCCAGGCTCTTCAATTCCCTCTGCAGTCCATTGAAAAAGCTATTTCCATCATATAAATGATATTCCCATAATTATAAATATATTCCCATCCTATAGAAGACATTCCCATATACAAAAGTTATTCCCATCACATAAAAGGTATTCCCATTACAAAGTGCCCTTCCAGACACTTTACTGGGAGCTGCTCCAGCACAAGGAATTCTTATGGATTTTCCTGTGATGGCTCCAGCATTTGGAAGAGGGAACTTTGGAGAGGCTCAAGGAACCAGGGAATCCTGGAATGGTTTAGGTTGGAGGCACCTTAAAGCTCATCCCATTCTACCCATTCCATGGACAGGGTCACCTCCTGCTGCCCCAGGCCTGGACACTCCCAGGGCTGGAGTTGTGAGCGAACCCTTGGAGCACCGATGGAATGTGGAATTCCTCTGCCTCATTCCCGGCGGGATTCAGCTCCCTCCCTCTGTGAGGAACTCCCACTGCGTGGGGAGGTGTGAACTCTGGGATGTCCCTCCCTGCTCCTCGGCATTCCAGCACTTCCAAGCGCTCCCCTGGGAGAGCAGGAGTGCTCACAGATTCCATGGATCAGATTCCATGGATCAGATCCCTGCCGGGATACCTCTCCAGGCTGCCTTTCCCAGGAGGAGCCAAACGGGACAGCTCCGGTCCCGTGCTCCACACGCATCCCGAGGAGCCTGGAGAGGGGAGGCTCCACCCGGGAATTCTGTGGGAACAGCTCTGGCTGCTGGAATTCCCTGCCCTGGAGAGCACCGGGACATCCCTGGGGTGGCTCCGAGCAGCCAAAGGGTGGAGGTGGAAGGGCCCTGTGGATGCAGGGCCAGGACACAGGGAATGGCTTCCCACTGCCAGAGGGCAGGGATGGATGGGATCTTGGGAAGGAATTCCTGCCTGGGAGGGCAGGGAGGCCACCAGGAAAATCCAAAGGGAGGATTTTGTATCCCTGAACTCCTTATCCAAGCCCAAACCTTTCCAGGAGATCCCAATACGTGGAATTGCAGGTTGGTTACCGTGACACCCCTGAAAACCAAGGTGGGGTGAGTCCACATGGAGCTGATCCAAGGGCTGGAGCCCCTCTGGAGCCAGGGAATGTTCACCTGGAGAACAGGTGGGGTCTGGGAGAGCTGGGGGTGCTCTCCTGGCGAGGAGAAGCTCCAGGGAGAGCTCAGAGCCCCTCCCAGGGCCTAAAGGGGCTCCAGGAGAGCTGGAGAGGGACTGGGGACAAGGGATGGAGGGACAGGACACAGGGAATGGCTTCCACTGCCAGAGGGCAGGGATGGATGGGATATTGGGAAGGAATTGTTCCCTGGGAGGGTGGGGAGGGGCTGGCACAGGGTGCCCAGAGCAGCTGTGGCTGCCCCTGGATCCCTGGCAGTGCCCAAGCTCTTCAAACCCACACCTTCCCTTCCCTACTAACTCCATTTCCCAACTCAGAATCCCAGAATCCCAAGATCTCTGAGGCTGGAAAATCCCTCCAGGATAATCGAGGTCAAGCTGTGCCCCATCCCCACCTGGTCCCCAGCCCACAGCTCTGAGTGCCACATCCAGCCCTTCCTTGGACACCTCCAGGGATGGGCACTCCAAACCTCCCTGGGCAGCCCCTGCCAAGGCCCGAGCACCCTTTCCATGNACATGCTCCAGCCCCTCCAGGTCCTGGTTTAGAAGAGCCCAGAACTGAAGCAGGATTCGAGGTGGGGCCATCACCAGATTATCCCGGGATTTCATCCCCCCCTTCCCCCCAAGGGCTCTGGGATCCCCCAGTGCTGGATGTTCAAAGCCAGCACTAAGGACGTGTGAAAATCTCTGATCTCCTTTTAATCCTTAATCCTTAAAACCATCAAGGACAGCTCGGGAGCTGCCAGGCCGGAGGCAAAACACAAACAGCAAAAAAAAACCTTCAGCCATCTTAAAATCATGTTTTTTATCAAACTCCGGCCAGTCCTCGGGATCTGGGGCTGCTGAACCCCTCGGTGTAACACGCCCCTCTCCTGAGGCAAGCAGGTGATCCCACAGGGAGCTGATTCCACAGGGAGCAATTCCCAGAGCAAGTCCCAGCCTGTGGAAAGCCTCAAAAACTCCCAAGGCATCTCCTTCCCACACTGAATTATCCTCTCAGGATGCGCCAGATCCCAAATCCGGGAGTCATCCCAAATCAAACCTCCCCAGCCTTGGGAAGGGGAGCTGGGGCAGGGGAAAAGGAGCTGGAATTTCCCCCATCACCAATTAACGGCTCATGATGGTTTCATTTGGGGGGGATCAGATTCTGGCGAGCAGAAATTCCCTCCTGTGTCGAGTGAAGGCTGAACGCCGACTCCAGGAGAGAAAGGCCTTCGGAAAAGCAGGAATATTGATGTGAGTATGGAAATACGAGGGTTCCACCCCTGCTCATCCCGCAGCCAGAAATCCCCCAAACAGGGACATACCAGGAGGTGAGGTGGATCCTGTCCCAGCAGCTGCTACAGGACACTGAGAAATTTGGGAATCTCCCTGCCCAGCCAGGAGCTTTGTTTCCACCCGCCCCAGTGGCTCCCCTCTCCAAGGGCCTTGGATCCGCTGGAATGATTTTAACACAACGAATTTGGCACAGAAAAAGTTAAGCCAGATTAACAGGCATGAGCAGAAGAGGGTGGGAGTGTTAGGTTGGAGTATTCCAGGGAATGTCCCCGGCTGTTTTCCTGCTGCACCATCCCTTTTCCAGGGGTTTGGAGGCATTTGGGAATTGCTACAAAATTTAGCAAAGAGAGATTAAATTTTCCCTGGAAGGATGGGGAGGGGCTGGGATGGAATTCCCAGAGCAGCTGTGGCTGCCCCTGGATCCCTGGCAGTGTCCCAGGCCAGGCTGGATGGGGTTGGAGCCGCCTGGGACAGTGGAAGGTGTCCCTGCCATGGCAGGGGTGGCACTGGGGGGGATTCAGGGTCCTTTAAGGTCCTTTCCAACCCAAACCATTCCATGTTCCCATTTCTCCACCCCCAAATCCCTCCAAGCTGTGCCAGGCTTGTTGGGAGCTGCAGGAACAGAATTCCATGGACAAGCTGCTGATCCTTCTGTCCCTGCCCAGACTGGGGCTCTCCCTTCCACCTGAGTGATGGGAGCACTGAGCCGCCAATCCCAAGAAAAAAATGGGATTGTTCCTGGCAGGCACATGTGCTGGGAGCCCTGCAGGATCTCCATGCCCACAGGGAGCCACCCAGGGTCATTCCATAGATTTATTACAAACCCAGGAGCCAGTTCCCCCCCACGGCTTCCCTTGGTTCCAGCTGCTGAAGGGTTTTTAAAGGGAAAAAGGGAAAAATCCCAAACCACAGAAGTCTGAAGCCTTTCCCAATCATTTTATCCAACCTTTCCCCCACCCCAGCACCAGGAATTCCTGCCTGGGAATCACAGTTAATTGGATTATAATGGGCCATTCCTCCTGATTTAATAAAGCTGAGGAAAGCCGGGATGGCAGCAGTGTGCTCCCAGGATTGGGAACAGCTCCAGTTCCTAATTTATGTTCCCATTTTATTACTGAAAAAATTTCAAGCTCCAGGGGTTTGGGGAGGAAGTTTGCCTGGAAACTGTTTTATTACAGGAGGAAATGATAAAACTGGGAAGAGAGGAGTGGAGCAATCCATGAAAAAATCAGAAATTCCTGCTACCACTGCCTGAAATTACAGGGGGGAAGGAAAATAATAAGGATGAGAATTCCCAGAAGTGCTAGAGTGGGAAGTGGGTGAGCTGTGTTATCCCAGGGGTTTGGAGCATTGGGATTCCCGGGTTCCAGCAGAGGGGAAGTGCAGAGCCCTCACTCCAAAGCAAACCAGGACGGATGGGTGACTTCCCAGAGAGGGGGACTGGGAAGGGGAATCCAGGAAGGGTGGAAGTGCCGACAAGGGCTGGGAAGTGGACATGGAGCAGAAATGCAAGAAAAATGGGAATTCCAACATCAGGCAGCTCTGTGGGAAGCCCTGAGCCTGCCTGGGCTGGACTGAGCAGGTTTTGGGGACAATTCCCACCTTTGGAACTCAGGTTTAATTTGTAAAGCCTGGGATCCCAACCAGTTCCTGCCCCACAGGAATCCCTACATCCCAAAGGACATCCCATGATCCCAAAGGGCACCCCACCATCCTAAAGAACATCCCATGATCCCAAAGGGCATCCCTGCATCCCAAAGGACATCCCACTATCCCAAGGAACCATCCCCCCATCCCTGCACCCAGGCCAGTTCCAGCCTGGCCTCCTGCATGGCCCAGGAATGGGAATCAGCCCTTGGATGATCCAGCTGCAGAACATCTGGACAAGCAGCAGCACCCCAGGCGGGCCGAGCCCTTTCCAAGGATAAACAATCCCGAGGGATCCGTGCAGCAGAGCAGCCTGTCCCTCCCCTGGGACACAGAGCTGCTGCTCCAGAGGATAATCCAGCAGTTCCCTCCATCCCAGCTCATGGAAAACCCACGGCCAGGATGGGAAAAGCAAACACAAAAGCAAAAGTTCATCCCAGTTCCAGTTTTATCCATCCCAGTGGGAAAAGTGGCTGATTTCGGAGCCAGCCTGGGATGCTGCAAGGCCCTCCTGGCACCACCAATGCTCCCAGTGGGAGCAGACTCCAGGGATTTCAGGATAAACGGGATTACCCTGGACTGGAGCAGAAGGAAGGGCAAACCCAGCAGCCTCAGGCTCCCAAGGGAACAAACCCAGGAGCACTGGGAGCCCAATTCCCACTGACTCCCACCGTGCATCCTTGGATTTCCTTCCCCTCCCACACCAGTGGCCCCTGGCACCTCCATTCCAGGAATTCCCACTCTTTGTGCCCTGTTGGGAGCTGCTCCCAGGCAGATCCTGGAGCAATTTGCAAACATTAATTAAGGCCTGGCAGAACCCTGGAGTGGGCGGGCACTGCAATTTTGGCTTTAATTCCATTAATTCTGCTCAGGAGGGGCAGTAATTATTGGGAATCTATCCCAGAACTCTAACAAACCCATGGTGACAACTGCACCTTTAGCACCTGGAATTCCCTTTCCTGATGGATCGATGGGTGGAATTGACGGAAAAGGGAAAAAACAGCAGGCAGGGAAAAAAACACAGGGAAGTTCTGCTAAAAAACCCTCCTCTTCCAGCAGCTGGAGGCTCCTCTCCCAAACACTCCCATCTCTCTCTCCCAAACACTCCCATCCCTCCTCTCCACAGAAATCCCTGCACAAGGAAAGGGTTTGGTCCGGGCTCCAACCCAGGCCAAGACTGGGAGCAGCTCCTGGGGGAAGTGGCCGAACTCAGAGGAATCCTTTCCCCATGGAAGTGAGGTTTTTCCTGTCCTGCCAGAAATAAAAGTTCCCACATTCCAGGAGCAGAGTCAGGAGTTGGATTCATGGATCCCTGTGGATTCTTTCCAACCCCCGACAGTCGGTCAGTCCAGGGGAGTTCTCGCCCCAAAATCTTGCCCCGATGTTGGAAAAACCACCAGTGGTGCAGGATTCCAACAGCTGCCTGCACTGGGATCTGCACCGGGGCCCAGGGGCAGTGGGATGCGAGGTGTGGGATGCAAGCTCCAGGGCTGCAGCCCCGTTCTTCACAAAGTCCGTGGGATTTGCAGTCCCGACTCCCTGCACAGCCACACATCCCCAGCACACCTGTCCCGCTCCAGGCCAGCAAGGGCAGGTTCTCCTCCTGCTGCTGGGACATTCCTGGCCAAATCCGGAGGGAATGGAGCCTCCCAGGAAGCCACCGAGTCTTCCACGGACAATCCAGAGGAGGCCACGGAGCTGCTCCAGGGCTGGAGCCCCTCTGGAGCCAGGCTGGGAGAGCTGGGGGTGCTCACCTGGAGAGGAGGAACTCCAGGGAGAGCTCAGAGCCCCTCCCAGGGCCTAAAGGGGCTCCAGGAGAGCTGGAGAGGGACTGGGGACAAGGGCTGGAGGGACAGGACACAGGGAATGGCTTCCACTGCCAGAGGGCAGAGATGGATGGGATATTGGGAAGGAATTGTTCCCTGGGAGGGTGGGGAGGGGCTGGCACAGGGTGCTCAGAGCAGCTGTGGCTGCCCCTGGATCCCTGGATTGTTCAGGGATGGATGGGGCTGGAGCAGCCTGGGACAGTGGGAGGTGTCCCTGCCCAGGGCAGGGGTGGCACTGGGGCAGAGCAGCACCCCAGGCCCTGCTGCTGCCCAGCTCCCCTCGCTCCATGGATTCGTTTGGGATCCCTCCAGCTCTCCAGCTCTGGTGGGGAAGAGCAGCTGGGAATCTCTGGGCTTTGTCCTTCTTCTCCCACAGCTTCTGGCCCCTCTCAGGATCTACCAGTTCAGTGCCAAACTCAGCCTTGGTTCCACTCCCCAGCCCAAGCGAAGTCCAAATCCCCCCAGTGGGATCCCTCTGATCTCAGAGGGAGATCAGGAATCTCCACCCTCAGTGCAGGGCCCAGCTGACCCCAAACCCACAGAAATCACCCCAAACCCTTCAGCCCAGCTCTCCCAGCAAGCAGCGCTCGGGGCAGCACCTGGCACAGCCCAGCCCTGATTCCTCCCTGGATTCTGCCAGCAGGAACCCAGAAGGAGCAGGATTCCCTCGGGAGAGCACGGCCTCGGCTCCACAGTGATCCCAGGGAATCCAGCTGGCTCCAGGCTGTTCCCTGAAGTGGCACTGGGACAATCTGGGAGCACATCTGAAGCTCCAGCCCCACATCAGCACCGTTCAACACCCCCGACGCCCCTCCAAAGGCAACCCCACCCCCAGACCAGGGCTTTGTTTGGAAGGGAAGACAAAAATAAAGAATTTAAATAAAAATATTTATATTAAATAATAATAAAGGTGGAAAAGGGAATTGGGTTAAACAGGTTGTGGGTGAGTGAGGAAAATCCCCAAATAAACAACCCCGCATCCCTGTGCAGTTAATTGTGGTGGTGCTAATGAAGGTGCTGGCAGCTATTCCAAGCTTTGGGCTTTCCAAGCTGCTGGCACAGAACTCCTGTCTGCCCTCACACCAAACCCATGGCTGGAATATCCCATTAATTTAGTGGGATAAGGCTCAGCTTCACCCTGGACACGGGGGAACAGCACCACTACAGTCCCCACCTGAGGGCTGTTTCAGGAATATTCCTCAGATTTTCAGGCAAGTATTCAGGAATATTTTTAAAAGCAGCACTGAGGTCTCTGTGCAGCTGCCACCCCATGAAGTCCCTGCTCTGGGGATAAATAAAACGGTTTAACCAAACCAACGGTTTAACCAAACGGAGCAAATCAAACCACGGGCAAGTATTGGCTGCAGAGCCTTTGGAACACCCCAGAAATCCAAGGATTTCCCCAAGGATGGGGACCAAACCCTGCCACCCCTCCCAGCACAGCCCCGTGTCCCCTCAGCTGCCCAGGCAGAGCCACGGGTGATGATTTGATTGGGGAAGTTATTAAATCAGGAGTTCATTAACCCTAAACCCCACCCCGTGAACAGCCCCCAAGATGTTGGATCCGTTCATGAATTTCTCAGAATGAAAAATCATAGGAAGGAGGAAATCAATGAGCAGCAACCAAGATAAATATTCCAGAGACAAAGGGTTCAGAGGAATAAATCAACCCCAAATCCAGGGAATGCAGATCAGAGCAACATCCACTTAATCTCGAGCCTCAGCTCCTCCCAGACGGGGCCATACCAGGGAAAGCCAATCCTGAATCAGGGAACGGCCCAGTTCTGGCAGGTAGATTTGGAATTTGGGAGAAGCTTTGAAGGACAGGAGCTGCTGGATGGTTTCTTCCCTTGGAATCAGCACGCAGGCACTGGGGAAGGTTGGATTTATCCAGCTCCGAGCATTTCTGGATGGTTTTGCCCCTGGAAGTGTCCCAGGCCGGGCTGGAGGGGGTCAGAGCCCCCTGGGATGGTGGGAGGTGTCCCTGCCCATGAACTGGGCTTTACCCAAACCACTCCAGGATTCTTGGATAACCATCCCAACAGCCCAGCTTTAGCTCCAGCCTAAAGTAAGTAAAGCCACACCTTGACTGAGGGCAGGAGACTCCATCTGACCCATCAACAAATCCCCATCCCTCTGGGAAACATGGACAGGGACAACACACCCCTCCTGCAGCAGGCCATGAAATAATCCAGATCTGAGCTCTCCCAAATGGGATAAATTCAGCTGGATCATCCCAGCCCCACAGCCCCGAGCTCCACAGGTCAGGGCAATCCCAAATTTCCATTTATTACACAATAAAAACAACATTTCACACACAGGTTGGGATTGCTGGGCTCGTTCTCCAGTGTCCCTTTCCTTTTCCACGGCACCCACGAAACCCAACTCCCACTGTGCCCCCGTGGTCTGCAGGGCTGGAAGGAGAGGGAATGTCCTGTGGGAGAGGGGCTGGAAGGAGAGGGAATGTCCTGGGGAGAGGGACTGGAAGGAGAGGGAATGTCCTGGGGGAGAGGGGCTGGGAGGAGAGGGAATCTCTTGGAGGAGCTGCAGGACAGAGCTGGAAGGTCTCACAGGAGAGCAGCTTCCCCCCAGCTCCTTTGCTCTGCTCCACATCTCAGCCAGGACTCGTCTGCTCCAAACCACCTCTGGTTTGGGCTTTTGGGGCTTTGGCCTCACCTGCCCTGCTCCTCTGGCACAGAAAAGGCTCTTGGAGTAAAACCTGCACAGTTCTCTTCACACCCCCGGTTATTCTGTTTGCATCCATCTTTTCACACATCCTGCCTCATCTCCGTGCCCAGCTCAATCCACACGATTTTCCTGCCTCTCCTGTGGTTTTCCCTCCCAGTTCAGAGGAGCAGCAGAAGCTCCAAGTGCCCGAGAGCCCAGGGGCTGCCCCGGGCTCAGCCCCCGCAGGAAACCTCAACCCCTGGGCGTGGCACCTCCATCCTAAGGACACATCCAGGGCGGGAGGTGCCCCGACCTGCGCTCTCTGACCCTCCAAAGCCCCGGGAAGTTGTTCCCAGAATTCCCCAAGGAACAAACACCTCCTTCACCAGGGATTCACAGGTGGAGAAGCTCCTCAGCCTCCCCTCAAGGACAGCGCAGAGGTCACTCCCTTGCTCCTCCAGACAGACAGGAGGGACGTGCTGTGACACGGGGAGGGGGCACCAACGCCCCGCACCTGCTGCAGGCAGAGCCGGGGCAGGGAGCAGATCCAGCGGGTTCCTGGCACAGGGATTCCCCTCTCCCTCCACCCTGGGGCCACGGAACCTTTGGGATGGGAAGGGTATTTTCCCTACTTCCTCAGCTGAGCAATTCCCTCAGTGCCGTGAGCTCCCGAGGAGAATCTCAGGGATCACGGCCCCAGTTCCCTCCCTCCCAGCCTCGGGAAGCAGCTCTGGGACCTTTCCGGGATGGCTGGAGGAGACCCCGCTCTCAGCCCCCGTGGTGGCACCAGCAGCAGCTGCAGCGCCGGGAATGCCCAATTCCATCTCCAGGAACTCCTGCAGCCCTCCCAGGGCAGCCCGAGCAGCGCTCCAGGATTTCTTTTTCCCGGGACAACGGAAACCTGTGCCGGGTTTGCCGCACCTCGGAAAAAGCAGGAGTTCAGTGAAAGCTGCACTCAGCCCCTCCTGGCCCCAGCCAAACACCGTCAGATCCTGAGCTGGCATCTGGGAGGTGGAGGCAGCTTCTCCCCACCGCCCACTGCCTGTTCCTGCTGTAATTCCCGAATTTCCTCATGCCACGGCAGCGGTTTGTCCTGCTGGAAGGGGCCTGTTTCAACATCCCATTTTATTCATGATTTTCCCTCCAGCTGTGCCACTCCTGCTCCAGTTTGCAGCTACAGCTGCTGCCTGCACAGCCCGGGCAGCTCCCTCCATCCCGCAGGGAGTCCCTGCCTCCTCCCCTGCACAGTTTAGCAGCTGATGTGACAAGTCCAAAGGGACAATTCCGGCTGATTTCCAGGCTGCATCCCAGGCAGAGCCGGGAATTCAGCTCCTCTCCGGCGCTCGCAGCTCCCACACAGAGTTTGATCTCTCCCCACAGACCCCGGCCCCGCTCCTTGCAGGATGTTCAGCCACAGGCGCCCCTCCCGCTATCCGCAGGATCAGAATATTCCAGCACCAGCCACATCCCGCTGCTCCCAGGGCAGCACCGCCGGGCCCCTCACGTGGCTCTGGTTCCACCTTTCACTCAGAGTCACCTCTCAACACATCCCAACAGTCCCACCGGGGTTTTCCCTAGCGGGGATCCCACTCCCAGCCCTTTGTAACGCCCTGCCCTGAGTTTTGGGCTTGATCCCAAACCGCGCTGGTTCATCAGGGCTCAAACAGCTCCGATCAGCAAAGCTCCGCATCCCAAAGCAGCCCAGGCTGCACAGCCCGCACAGCCCGAGAGGAGCAGCTCCAGGGGCTCCCGGGAATGCGCAGGGAGCCCAAGGAGCCCGGAGGGAGCGCGGGGGGCTCGGACACGGCAAAGTCCGGCGGGGCGGGCGGGGCTGGGTCGGACCCGCGCTGCAGCCACGGCGGACCTGGGGGAGATCGGCTTGGACAGGGGAAAAATCCGGGTGCGACTACGCTGGGAGCAACAGGGAGCGTGGAACAGAAGCGGCGGGGATGGTACAACATTAATTTAATTACTTCTACTTAAAGCCCAAGGCAGCAGCCAGCCCCTCACACGCCAGAGCCACCCCTAGACCAGAGAGCATCGCTTCGGGCCGGCGGGGAAACGGGCGAGAGGGAAAGCGCTCCGTGGGCAGCGACCCGCGGGGGCCTCCCGAGGGGCTCCCGGGCCGGGGGGACCCTGCCCGGCCATGCGTGACCCGCCGGGACCTTCCGGACCGCCGCGACCCCGGAGCGCTCCGGGCACCGTGGGACAACGCGCAGCGAGCGGCGGCGCGGCCGGGACCGGAGCGGGGACGGGGACACAGACCGGGACCGACACGAGCCGGGTACACGGACCAGAACCGACAAGAACCTAGGGTCCCTCGGACCGAGAGGAGACGGGGACACGGACCAGAACTACACGAACCAGGAGACCCTTGGACCGACATCAGCCGGGGGTCTCCGGACCGACACGAACGGGGGACACGGACCGGGACCAACAGCACCCGGGGGTCCCTCGGACCGAGAGGAGACGGGGACACGGACCAGAACTACACGAACCAGGAGACCCTTGGACCGACATCAGCCGGGGGTCTCCGGACCGACACGAACGGGGGACACGGACCGGGACCAACAGCACCCGGGGGTCCCTCGGACCGAGAGGAGACGGGGACACGGACCAGAACCGACACGACCCGGGGGTCTCCGGGCAGGAGCCGAGAGCAGCCGGGGCTCCCGGTGCGCACTCACCGCGGAGAAGTTGTGCGGGCCGCAGAGCTCGCCGCGGTACTTGCAGGACAGCAGCATGTCCTCCAGCTGGTGGCCCAGGCGGTCCATGAAGTCGGCGCTGATGCCCTCGTAGTGGCGGGGCGGCAGAAAGAGGCGGAAATCGGCCAGTTTGGCGAACCAGCGCAGCCGCGNCGCGCAGCAGCTCGGTGAGCAGCGGCCGCGCGGTGCGGTTGGGCAGCAGCCCCCCCAGCCAGTGCCCCGCGTAGTACAGGTCGCCCTTGGAGAGGCGAGGGAAGCGCAGCGGGTTGTTGTTGCACAGCGTGACGGCGGGGAAGGGCAGCTGGCGGCTCCACTCGGTGCGCACGCGGGTGTGCGAGGGGAAGGCGAGCCAGTGCAGCAGGCGGTCGGAGGACCAGGCCAGCAGCAGCCCCAGCGCCGTGCAGAAGGCGAGCACCCAGAGCGCCCGGCGCGCCGGCGCCGCCCGCGCCGAGCACATGAGGCGCAGCCCGTGCAGCCGAGT
>VZRO01002006.1:55101-97601 GCA_013397915.1 Daphoenositta chrysoptera
AAAAAAAAAGGGAAACTTTGGATATCTCATTTGCAGGGCCTCGCGTGTGTTTAAAGGAAAAAACCCGGGAGAGACCAAACAAATGCCCAAGGGAGCAAAGTGTTGCTGCTCCTTTGGAAATTGCACTGGGAATCCCAGCGTGGGGAAGGCAAATAAAGTGGGATTGTCCAGGCTTGCACAGAAGGATTAATTGGGAAGGTTTTAGGAGGAGACAGATCCCGGCTGGGCTGGGGACCCTGCCCGAGGGGGGTCCCCCATCCGTGCACATCCCAAAGGATTTAATCCTCCTTCATCCCGGTTTTTGGAGGGGACATGGGGCTGATCCAGGGGCTGAATTTGGGGATCAGCTGTGGATGTTCCGTGCCACACATGGCAGGGCTGTCATGTGGCTCTTAATTAGCAGGGTCTGCTTTAATCGGCATTTCCTGGCAGAGCCATTATTCCCGGCCTTCCTTAAAGGAATAAAATGCTAATCCATAAATAAATGTTTTTATGGAGACAGATATTTAAATATCTCCTTCTTTCCCTCCTGCAGGTAGGGAGGAGGAAGGATTCGGATCTATTTTAAACTCCCAGCTGGCATCCTCCCAATTATCTCCTTTTCCCCCCTGTTTTCCATTTCACTGCCAAAGAAAAGAGGGGAGGGAATGTAACAAATGGAAAACCTCTGGATTTGGGAAGGACGGATTTGAACAGGAGTTCTTTGGAGCAAATTAACCAGCAACGTTCTCGTGGCCTCTCTGTATCAAATTCCTTTGCTGCCGTCAGGAACGGATGTCCTGGAGCTGCCAACTCCCTGGAATTGGGCACAGCCCAGCTCCTGCCCCAGCACTCTCCGTGGATTTTGGTGGCCCCAGGGCTGGCCAGGAGCATCCCCTCCATCCCTGGGGGGCCCCAAAACTCTCTCCAGGGGTTACAAAAAAGTCATGGAATGGTTTGGGTTGGAAGGGACCTTAAACTCAGCCCTGCCATGGCAGGGACACGTCCCACTGTCCCAGGCTGCTCCAAGCCCCATCCAGCCTGGCCTGGGACACTGCCAGGGATCCAGGGGCAGCCACAGCATCCCAGCCCCTTCCCACCCTCCCAGCCAGGAATTCCTTCCCAAATCCCATCTGCCCCTGCCCTCTGGCAGTGGGATCCATTCCCGTGTCCTGTCCCTCCGTGCCGTGTGACAGTGAGGGGACACAGCCAGGTGCGGTGCTTGGTGCCAGTCCCTGAGCTTTGGGGCACCGCTCCCATTCCCTGCTGGAATTATCCTGGATCCAGGCCGCCCCGGGGAAGCACGGCAGGAGAAAAGGTGAAAGAACAGTTTTAAAAGGAGCCCTGAACGTGCAGGGATGGGGAATCCATGGGACACATCCAGGGGCTGGGGAATTATTCCATCTTCAGGAGGACAAGGAAGGTTGGAATACTGAACATTGAATATCAAATATTGAATATTAATATTGAATACTGAGTATCAAATATCAAATATCGAATATTGAATATCGAATATTGAATGTTGAATGTTGAATATTGAATATCGAATATCAAATATCAAATATTGAATACTGAATGTCGAATATTGACACTGAATATCATCCATTTTATTCATTTATTCATCCATTCATTCATCCAGAATGAATTATCTCAGACAAACAGACGATTATTCCAATTTTCTCCCTGAACCTCTGAACTTCAGGGCTTTGGGGCTTCTCTGTTCCTGTTTATTTTCTTTTTCCTTTTTTCCCAGTTCCTGAAGGGCTGGAATTCGCCTGGAGCTCGTGGCTGGGGAAGCCCTAGTTTGCTGAGGGGAGGGAGCAGCGGCTCAGGAGATGCTGCTCCGGCTTCCCTTGGGAGTTCAGTCCCGCTCCAGAGCTTTCCCTGCTCCAGAGCTTTCCCTGCTCCAGGGCTTTCCCTGCTCCAGAGCTTTCCCTGCTCCAGGGCTTTCCCTGCTCCAGAGCTTTCCCTGCTCCATGTGTGGCACCACTGGAGATGTCCTGCCTTCATCAGAAGGGAATCTTGGGAAGGAAAAACCTCCTGAGCTCATTTTGCTGTTCAGACCTGGCTCATTCAGGGCTTTGATCCAGAGATGTGGATGGGAGCTGATCCATATGGGATTTGGCATCTCCTACAGCTTTATATGGGATTAGACATCACCGTCATTTAGGATTAGGCATCACCACAGCTTTATTTGGGATTGGGCACCTCCTACAGCTTTATATGGGATTGAGCATCACCTACAGTTTTATTTGGGATTAGACATCACCTATAGCTTCCTTTGGGATTTAGGCACCTCCTACACCATCATTTAGGATTAGGCATCACCTCTGGGTCTGGCAGTGGGATGTGCCAGTGGGAAATGCGGGAGGGAGCTCCCAGCCTCCCTGTCTTGGGGACATCATTCCGGACACCCCATGGGAATAGGCCTGGAGTGTGTGGAGGCTCCTCTGACCCCAAAGCTCACGTTCCCAAGAGGAACAGCACCTGGAAAAGAGGAGCCTGGAGTTTCCCAGGGGGCAGGAGCCTGTGGGTCACCCTAAGACACCTGGGAAGATCCGGCTGGATATTCCATGTCCCCCCCTGTGCCTGGAGAGACAATTCCCTGCTAACTCCCCCCTTCCTGAACTCTCTTCCCTCCCAGTAAATTCACTGGCCCTGGCAAGTCCAGAGGAAAACTGCTCCGTGTTTGGATGCTGCAGAGGATGGAAAATTCTTTCTCTCCCAGGGAGTTTGGCTTCCAAACCAAGTTCAGGGAGCAATTCCTTGAGTTAAGATTTATTCCGTGTCTTTCCAAGGACTTTGAAGGCTCTCCTGGCAGCCAGGTGGGAAAAGGGAAAAAGCTCTTTCTCCTCAAACCTGGAGATGTTCCAAATCTAAGGGGCTGCCACATCCCTGTTTTCATGGCAGCAGGAGGGAAGTGGAGAAATGAGGTTTCAAATCCTGAAGGATAAAAGGGAACGGTCACCTCCACATCAGCCTCCAATACCACAGCACCAGGACCATGCCGGAATTCCTTTATTCCCTGAATCTGCTGGAAAACAAATATGGAACTCCCTGGGCCAATCTGGAGTCTCCCCATGGAGGTCTGGGCTGGAATTTTTGGGATTGAACAGCCCTGGAGTGGTCCCTGGATCAGCCCCCGGAGCTGCCACTGAAACCTCCCCATTCCCAAATCCATTTGTGCCTGGGATTTGTGGCACAGGAACTGCAGGGAAATTTGCTGCTGCAAAAATGCCCATTTTGGGGTTGGAGTAATTTGCCGCGTGGGGAATTGTGGAATCATGGAATAGTTTGGGCTGGGAGGGACCTTAAACCCCATCATGTTCCAACCCCAGGACACCTCCCACGATCCCAGGGTGCTCCGAGCCCCGTCCTTGGCCTGGGACACTGCTAGGGATGGAGGAGCAGGGGTGGAGATGATTCCAGAGGTGACAGCAGGAAGGTCACCTGGAGCTGGGGGCTCTGGGGCAGGAGAGGCCTGGGAAGGTCCCTGTGCCACATTCCCATTCCAGCTCATCCCCGCTCCCGCTCCAGAGGCTCCGGCCAAGTGCAGGGGTCACCTTGGAGGAATCAATAAATGCAATTACTGTAAAACTCCCCGGAGCACCTGAGGGATGGGGCTGGAAGCACAAACAGCTCTGACCTGACCCCGCTCCCTGGGAAGGCTTGGGAGACACCCAGACTTTGCAGAAATCCGGGAGAACTCAGCGCTCCTTCCTGAAGGAAGCAGCCCCTTTCTGCACGTGGCAAAGCCTCCCCCTCTCCATCAAAAAAAGCTTCAATTCTGTCAAAAATCCCTTCAAAGGATCAAATCTGACAGCCCCAAAGCTGCTCCAGTTCCTTGCAGATTCCGTGGGAATGCTGCCAGTGATTCCAGCGATTCCAGCACGAGTTCATTCAGGCAATTCCCAGCGTGGAAGTCCCAGGTGGCTGCGGACTCTCCACACACCAGCGGCTGCTGCAGGAGAATTTGGGAATTTTCACCTCCTTCCTGTGGATTTCCAGGAGGAGGCCCCAGGGTGGGTGCTGAAGG
Source organism: Daphoenositta chrysoptera (assembly GCA_013397915.1). Taxonomy (NCBI): domain Eukaryota; kingdom Metazoa; phylum Chordata; class Aves; order Passeriformes; genus Daphoenositta; species Daphoenositta chrysoptera. Next base: position 59,117 of record VZRO01002006.1, read on the forward strand.
TCTGTGCCACCGATATCCCTGTTATTTTGGCACGGGCAGTATCCGTGGGGATGCAGGGAGGTGGGACAGGCTGGAAGCAGAGGCAGGTAAGTGCCACCTGCGGAGCTGCCAAACTGAAAGGATCCAGAGAATTTTCCTTTGGCAGCCTAATGGTGACAGCAGTTGTGTGGGAAGATTAATGGAGAAAAGGTTGGATAAAATAGAAGCTCCATCCCGAAGTTTTTCAGCTGCTTTTTCGCAGTTATGTAATTGTAAATGACATTGATTTTTATAAAAACCCACAAACAACACCGGGAAACTTGGAATTCGGGCTGGATTCTGCTCCTGCTGACAGCAGAGGGAATTCAGGGTTTCTTGGATTTCAGGGCAGTTTCAGGCTGTTTTTCAGGGATGAGAAGCAGGATTTGGCTCTCAATAGCCTTGGAATGCCACTGGAGCTGTGCAGGGAGGGGAGAAGGGGCTGAGCTGGCACAGCCAGGGATTGTCCAGGTTTGTATCCAGCCAGAATTCCCTATACGGGCTGTTCCTTGATAATCAGCATCAGCACGGATTGGGATTGCACCTGGAGCCGACTCAGAGGGCTTTCCCAGCCTGAGTGATTCCGTGACCTGTGACCCCTCTGGGTGCCTCTGGCACCTGAGGAGCTCTGGGGATTCCTGGCTCCCATCCCGTGGATCCAGAGCTGGGTGCCAAGGTTAAACCCAGGGATGAGTTTTCAGTGGGAATGCTGGGGTTTGGTCCGAGGCTGGACTCAGGGACCTTGGAGGTCTTTTCCAGCCTCAGTGACCCTGGGATGGCACCTGGAGGAGCAGCAGGAGATTCCCATTCCCAGTTCATCCAGGATCACTCCCAGCCCCTTGGGCTCACGGGGCTCTCCTCAATCCCTGGATTCTGACCCTGGGACACAGAGAAAGGACATTGGGAAAAGATGGGAAGGGACCCCTCAGAGTGCCTCAGTTTCCCTGGATACAGCAGCGGGATTCCAGGCCCAGACTGGGACAACATCCAGGACCTGGCTCAGGTCAGTCCTGGCCTCTCTCCTGCCAGGATCCACCCCTGGAAGCTGTTCCCTCTCACATTCCAGCCTTCAGGATTTTTCATGGAATCCTGGAATAGTTTGGGTTGGAAGGGACCTCAAACCCCTCCAGTGTCACCTCTGCCATGGCAGGGACACCTCCACTGTCCCAGGCTGCTCCAAGCCCCATCCAGCCTGGCCTGGGACACTGCCAGGGATCCAGGGGCAGCCACAGAATAACCCTTCCCACTCTCCCAGGGAAGAATTCCTTCCCGATATCCCATCAAAATCCACCCTTTTTTACCCTTTCCTTTAATGCTTCCCTGTATTCTCCAGCCTCTGGCTCTCCTGATGGCTGACAAAGAATTGTTTTTATTATCCAAAATCCCTGCTTTTTTATTTCATGGAATCCCACAGGAAGGCAAAAGGAAGGGAGCTCCTGGATGGAGGAATTCCCTGGAGGAAGGAAACTGCAGCAGGAAAAGGTTCCTCCTTCCAGGAGGGATGTTTGGACTGGCTCTGCCTTGGCACAAGGATCTTGTCAGGATTTGTTTTCCTGAAGAGACATTCCCTGAAGGAATATCCCCAGTGTTTCTGGGAATGTTTGAATCCATTCTCTCCCCCCTCGAGGAAAAGGGGCTTGCTCCAGGTGTAAAAGGCACAAGGATGACATTCCTGTCATTTCCTGACATTTCCGCTCTGTGTTTCCCCCAAAATACTGGATACATTTATATTCAGAATTCCCCTCTCCCCCTCTCTCCTCCTTTTCCAGCTCTTGGATGTGGCTGGATGAGCACACCCACCCTGAGCCATGGGTAATGGGCTGGATGATTCTCCATGATTTTCTCTGAGATTCTTCCCTTCCCAAGGCTATTTCCTCTCTGGAGTTGATATTTTAAAACAATTTCCCTGGAGGTGTAAAAGCTCCCTGGAGAACTGGGAAAGCCTGATTGGAAATGCTCCCATCAAACCCCTCCTGATCCCTGCTCCCTCCTTTTGGGCAGCTCCCTCCTGCAGGAATTTGAGGTTTATAGCAACTTCTCCGTGTTTGGTTTTTTTTTTTAATTTAATCCTTAATTTTGGGAACAAATGCTCCAAGGAAGTATTTGTTTCCGTGCCCAGGTACCCACTGGAAAATCTGGGAATGAGGGAAGGATTCACTCCTGTGTTCCTGTACCCACTGTAAAATCTGGGAATGAGGAAAAGATTCACTCCTGTGTTCCTGTCCCAGCTGTAAAATCTGGGAATGAGGAAAAGATTCACTCCTGTGTTCCTGTCCCAGCTGTAAAATCTGGGAATGAGGGAAGGATTCACTCCCGTGTTCCTGTCCCAGCTGTAAAATCTGGGAATGAACACGTTCCCATTTTCCTTCTTCCCTTTGCCACCATCAATTCCCTGGTGCCAGGAGCTGATGGGCGTCAGGAGGCTCCAGATAAGCGGGAATCAGAGCTGGGAATCTGCCAGGTCATGGATCACCCTCCAAAGCTCCCCCTCAATCCTCCCACACGAAGCAGGAGCCTTTGTTTTCCCTATGGCTACTCCTCAGTATCCGTGCAGCATCTCCTGCCTTCCCATTTATCCCTGGAAATGGGCACACCGTGGGTTTGTCACAGCTCTGGGATGGACTGGAGGGACTAAGATGAAAGATTTCCACAGGGACACAAATTCCCTCAATCCCTTCCTCCCTGGGGTGTTCTCCATGACAGTGGAGTTCCTTTCCCCATTCACATCCCATTGTGCACCGATTCCCCAGGGAGATCTTCCCAGGGTAATTGCCCAGGACAAATAACCAGGAATTCCAATTTATTTCCCTCTGCTTTTCCAGACGCAGTAATGTGGTGGCTCCTGGGGGATAACTGGGAACACCTGATGCTGACCTTGGAAATGGGAGGAAGAATTCCAAATACTGACCTTGGAGCCAAGATGGGGGGGAAGTGGCATGGGAAGCTTTTTCTGGGACAGCTGGAATTGTTCTCCACAAGGGCTTGTGCAGCTCTGGGGCTGGAAATCCGTGCTGGGATGTCCCAATTCCTTGGGACCTTGCAGCTCCTCAAGGTTACAAATCATGGGATCCCAGCCTGGTTTGGGTGGGATCCAGGGGCCTTAAGGATCCAGTGCCACCCCTGCCATGGCAGGGACGCCTCCCACTGTCCCAGGCTGCTCCCGGCCCCAATGTCCAGCCTGGCCTGGGACACTGCCAGGGATCCAGGGGCAGACACAGCTTCTCAGGGAATTCCATTCCAGCCCCTCTCCACCCTCCCAGCCAGGAATTCCGTCCCAATTTCCAACCTAAATCTCTCCTCTTTCAGCCTAAGCCCATCCCCCCTTGTCCTTTCCGTCTCTGCCCATGGAAAAGTCACTGTTCTGTGTTTTTTAAAGCCCTTGAAGTCCTGAGAGGCCTCGGTGAAGTGCAGCCAGTCCTGCTCAGTTCATCCTCCCTTTGCCTCTCCAGGGACCTTTCCTGGGATTTCCTGTTCTTGCTCTTTGCTCAGCTGGAGGTGGGTTTGGACACCAGTATTCCCAGCATTGGGGTCATCCTCTCTGCCCAGTAAAAACCAGTACAGCCAGAGCATGGAGTGCACCCCAAAATGGGAAAGGACTGAGCAGGGAGGGTTGGAAAGAAGTGATGAGTGAGCTGAGGGTGGTACAGCCACGAGGGACCTTCGGCTGGGGAAGGGCCCGGGGGCTGCTCGGGGTTAACAGAACATTTGGGAACAGCATTTGCTCCCTGCCCTCCTTCCTGCCCTCTTCCCTAGGGATGCGTTTTACCAGGGGGACATGATTGGAAGAGGGCAGAGTCTCGGTCTGGCTTCACCCAGCTCCTCTGGCAGCCTCACATTCAGCACACGGAGCAGGCGGGGTCCAGCTGGGGCTCACGGAGTCCTGGAATATCCCGAGCAGGAAGGGACCCCCAGGATCACCCAGTGCCACCCCGACCCTGCACAGACACCCCAACAACCCCACCCTGTCCATCCCTGGCAGCGCTGCCCAAACGCTCCTGGAGCTCTGGCAGCCTCGGGGCCGTGCCCATTCCCTGGGGAGCCCGGGCAGTGCCAGCACCCTCTGGGGGAAGAACCTTTCCCTGAGATCCATCCCAAACCCCCTGGCCCAGCTCCAGCCGTTCCCTGGCTGCTGTCCCTGTCACAAGGCCAAGGATGTCCCCTCGTTATGGGGAATTTCCTCACGGTTGTGAAATGTTGGACTCAACCCCTGTGAGAGCTGTGGGAAACACTCAGGAGAAAAGGGATACTAAAATCAGCCAGAGAGAAACTTCCTGACACAGTTTTGGGTATTAGAAAGCAGAAATTCCTTAGGACAGCAACAGGAATTCCTGATCTCAACAAGAACTGTCAGGGTTTTCCCTCTACCAAATACCCAAGGCCTGAAAACCAACCCTGAGAAGAAGCAGAGCCAAGGCAGCGAATCCTCCCCTTCCCTGAGCTGTGTCTGTGCCCACCCGGGACAGGCAGGACTCCCGAAATCACTGACATCCCAGCAAACCCCACCAGAACGGCCGAGGGCTGAGGGGTGGAAGTGATGGATGGAGAGCCAACCTCCTCCTCCCTGCATCCAGAGCGTTCCCTTGGCAGCTTCCAGGGATTTCTCTGGGTTTTCTTTAGCTCTGCACAGGAGCCGTGCCCAGGTTTGTTTGAACAGCGGGAGCAGGATCTCAGCGGAGCTCCCAGGATCCCAGCAGGGTCCCAGCAGGATTCCAGGGGCACTCCGGGCTGTTGTGGCTGTGCTGCTCCCCCCAGCTCCAGGCAGTGCCCACGGGGGATTTTCTGGGGGATTTTCCAGGCAGAGCAGGATTCAGTGTCTGCACACTGTAATTACTTTTGGTTGTTGCCTTCTCCTTTGTTGTAATTCGCTCGCTAATTATCGTCACTGAGTTTTAACTCAGTTGTTCCCATTAATCTTAAATTAATTACCAGGGGCTCCAGACTCCTTTAACTCCAGGCTTGTTTTGCTTTTAATCACAGGTTTTGTGCTCGGCGCTGCTGTCCCAGAAACAGCCATGGAAAGTCTCTGGAGAGGGGTTTTGGGTAAGGGCTGGAGGAACAGGACGCAGGGAATGGATCCCACTGCCACAGGGCAGGGCTGGATGGGATATTGGGAAGGATTTCCTGGCTGGGAGGGTGGGGAGGGGCTGGGATGGAATTCCCAGAGCAGCTGTGGCTGCCCCTGGATCCCTGGCAGTGTCCCAGGCCAGGCTGGACATTGGGGCTGGGAGCAGCCGGGGACAGTGGGAGGTGTCCCTGCCATGGATGGCACTGGAGGATCCTTATGGCCCCTTCCAGCCTGATCCATTCCATGGTTCTGGGAGGTGTTGGAAGAGCAGCTGGTCCTGAGGTGTCAGCGGGAGAAAACCCCACCCTTTAATGGATTCCCAGGGCAGGGAATGTTCCCCAAGACTCCATGAGAAGCTTTTCCATTCCTGGTCCGCTGTTCTTGCCAGTATTCCAGGAGAAGGATTTCTGGAATCCCTGTTTGCCAGAGCTCTGAGGTTTCAGGCCAGGTTTTTGCCCCTTTGGTGTCCCACCTTTGGCTGAGCCTTCCCTCGGGCAAGGGTTTCACCAAACCGGTGCCAATCCGAGGCTTTTCCCCAAAGATCGAGATCTCAGACCCTTCCCGGAGTCAGGGCCCTTTCCTGGGGGTGTCACCAGAGGAGGTGGCTCCCTGTGCTGCTGTCCCCAGCTGGACACCGACGGGTGGGTGGCCTTTGGGGCAGGACAGGGAGTGGCCCCACAGCCCCAGTGCTCCAGGCCAGGCTCCAGGGAATGCAGGAAGCCCCAGTGACCTCCCCACACCCAATTCCACACCCCAGAGGAAATGGTCACACTTCTATGAGGAAGTTTTGGCCTTTTCCAAATGTCAGGTGAAACCCTGGAGGGCTCTGGTTCCTCTGAGTCCAACCAGGACCTTACAGCCACCACAGAATCCTTTCAAAATCACTTCACTGGATTTTTCCCAAAGCTGTCTGCGACTTGGATGAAATATTGGATTTTTCCAGAGCTCCAGCCCTGCTTTGGTCACCCCCAGGTGTTTCAGTGCATTTGGAATTCAGGGTGGTGAGGATTTCACGGAAAATGCTGCTGGAATCTGTCACATCCTGCAAAACTTCTGTTCCAGGGAATCCCTTTGGAACATCTGTGCCAGAGAAATGGTGACAAATTCTGCTCTCTCTGCTCTCAGGGCTGGGCATTTGTACCTGGGTTCTTCAAACGGCCAATAAAAGCCAGGGCTGGAGCTGGGATCCCTCATTTCCCACAGGATGGAGGCTCCAAGCTGGGAATGGGAGAATCCTGAGTCCTGGATATGCAGGGACAGACAGAAAACAGCTCCCACAGCCAGGTAAGGACAGAGAAACAGGGAGGCAGCTCTGGTTGCTAATAAATATAAAATAGAAAATAAATATAAAATACAAAACAAATAAAGATATAAAATTAAAAAATAAACAGGGAAATATAAAATATAAAACATAAAAATAAAATATAAAATATGAAATATAAAGCCATGGCGTGCCCAAGGCTTAAACAATATTGATTTATTTATAGACTAAGCAGGAGCACAAAAGGATTGAGGGGAAGATGAGGCCTTGGCAAAGGGATCAATGAGTGCATTGAGATCTCCAAGAAGGAACAAGCTGGGAAAGGTCCCTCCCACTCCTCCTCTGGGTCACACAGGGAACAAGACGGCTTTGGTTTGTCCCGTGTCTGGCAGATCCTTCTCGGGGATCCCACGCCGGGGGTTGATCCCAGGCTGGTTTGCAGGATCCTGCCTGGAGGCTCTGCGGGAGAACGGGGTGGGGCAATGGCTCTGTGGGCTCTCCATTCCCAGTCTGGCTCTGAGATGTTCCTTGGAGGAGCGCTCCAGGAGGAAGCGGTGAGGTTTGAGGCCAAGAGAAGGGACAAAGGACCCCCCACAAACGGGGGGTGACACCTGGATGGTGACACCATGGATCACGGCTGTTTGTGACTCCTGGGTAGGGGAGCTCGGCGTGCTCTGAGTCAAACAAGGATTCACCTCTGCCCAACCCTTCCTGAGGCTGAAATTCCAGCTGCAGCACAAAGGGCACAGGAATCACCTTTTCCTGCTCCTGCCCTCCTGCCTGTGAGGAATCTGAGCTGCCTCGATCCCTGCCAGGTCTGTTCTCACCCTCAGGGACACAGGGACATCCCAAAATGTGCCCTGTGAGCAGCTGGCAACTCCCCAGGGAGCCACATCCTCTGCCATGGTCTGGATAGTGCCAAGGAGCATCTCCAGCCCCTCTGGAACAATTTTGGCACCTGGAGTTTGCTTTGCTGGACCTTCAGGGCAGTCAGTGCCCCCGGCAGGCCCCAGCCCTTGGTGGCTTCTCGGTGTCCCAGCGGTGGCAGTGCCCTTTCAGCGGTGGCTCCAAGAGCCAGGGGAGCATTTGGAGGTTCTCCTGTGGGATTGAGCTGTTTGTCAGTCCCATGGGATCGTCTCAGTCTGGGCATTCTGAGCTTCCCCTCTGAGCTCCCCTGGGCCAGCACAATCTGCTAAAACCCAACTTTTTGGGGTTCTCTGTCCCAAATCCCTGCCCTGCCACACCCAGGACCTGCAGGGGCTGGAGGCTGGGTCTGAAATATTCCCTGGACAGCCAGGATGGAATTCCACACTCCAGTGAGGGCTCCTGACCACCCAAGGAGCACCAAGACCCCCAGGAATGACCCAGGAGAAGGGAATCTCACCCAGGCTCACACGGAAAATTCCTGCTTTCTCTCCAATCTCTGATCCATAAAGAAATACAATTCTGGGAGCAGAGCCTGCAGGGAGGGGGTGACACAGCCCGGGAAACGGGAGGAGGAGGAGGAGGAAGAGGAGGAGGAGGAGGAGGGGGAGGAAGAGCAGGGAAGGAATTGCTCTGGAGGGCCTTTACTGCTAACACTGAGTACTAAAGGACCTGCAAAGACCAGAGCCAGAAACACAAACAAATGAATTATAAATGGAGATTCCCAGGTGCCTCTGCTGTGGAGGGAACACATCCACAGCCCACGGACACAGGGAGGAGGGGACAGGGGCCGGAGTCCTGCAGAAATGGGTTTATCCCTGTGAACGCAGCATGGGAGGCTGCAGCTGCTGCTCCCCCGGATGCACAACCCCAAAGAAAACGTAAAATAAAAATCAACCCCAGGGCTCTGAGCGCTGCTGGGCATCCTGGCAGGTAGAGCAGGAGCGTTTCCCACACCAGGATGGGGAGAAGGCGGCACAGAAATTCCTGCAAAAATTCATTCCTCACATCAGACGGATTTGCTTTGTCCAGAGGTATCCCGAGGAGAGGGGTCCTGCCCTTCGCACTCTGACCCCTCCTCTGCAGCTCCGTGTTATGGGATCCCCTCCCACACCCCACTGATGGCTCCGGCAGCTTTGGGATTCTGGGAATGAATTCTCCCTCCCTCCACCCTCAGCTCTCACAGTGGGGGCTGCACTCGGCAATTCCAGCCCTGGGCTGGCCCTTCCCTCCCGTCCGCTTTGCCAGGAGAGCCGGGAGCAGGGAGGTCACGGCCGCGCCCGCGTGCGAGCCGAGGCCGGGACAGTCGGGGAGGGAACAGAAGGATTTCAGTCCTCTCGGAGCTCCGCGGGGCCACGGAAATAACGGGACAGGGAACCCCAGCTCCTGCAGGCCCCGCTGCAGGGACAGGGGAGGGATGAGGGATGGATGAGGGATGGATATGGGATGGATGAGGGATGGATACGGGATAAGTACAGGATCGATCCAGGAGGGATGAGGCAAAGGTTCTTCCCCCAGAGGGGGCTGGCACTGCCCAGGCTCCCCAGGGAATGGGCACGGCCCCGAGGCTGCCAGAGCTCCAGGAGCGTTTGGGCAGCGCTGCCAGGGATGGACAGGGTGGGGTTGTTGGGGTGTCTGGGCAGGGCTGGGGTGGGACTGGGTGATCCTGGGGGTCCCTCCCAGCTCAGGATATTCCAGGATTCTCTGAACCGGGGGCTGGTGACTTCTAGATAAGGCTCATCCCGAGCAGCTCCGTTTGTAACTCCCCCGAGATTCCCACCTGGAGCAGCTTTCCCATTCCCAGGCAGGTTGTTCATCCCATCCTCTGGGCAGGTACAGCCCAGGTAGAACTCTGGAAATAATGGATTTTTTTGCCTCACTGACAATTTCAGACAAGCAAGCAAACAAGAAATTGTTTCAAGTCAACTTGAAATCCAAATCCTTGGGTTTTTTTTTTTTTCTCAATCAGAAAGTGCAAAAAACCCCCACGTTGGGTTAAGGGGAACATTTTAGTTGCCCTGATATGAAATATCCCATTTTCATGCCAAGTATTTCTATAATCCCAGTGTAACTATAGCTGGAGGAGTTTCCTACCCAAGGAGTGATTTATCTGTTACATTTTTCCCCTGATGTTTTGTCTGTGTGTGCAAGGCTGGAATTCATGCAGGGAGAATTTGCTGCTCTTAAACCTCTATTTTGTTTTGGAGACCAAAAGAATTGAGACAATGCGATTTGGTAAAACATTTCCCTCCGATGGAGCTCTGCAAGGAGCTTTCCTCTACTGTTCCCAAATCCCCTCTGCCCCTCACCCCTCGGGCTGGGAGCAGAGCGGTGACCCCTGCCCGGGGCACGGCGCCAGGCCAGGAGTTATTTGTGGATAAAGCAGGACGAAGTCATGGAAAGCTTTTCCTGCTGCAGGAAAGGCCTGAGAGAGCAATACTGAGATTTTGTGCAGCTTCAGCGGCACCAGAGGACTCCTGAAGGAGCTGGATTGGGACATTTCCTCCAACAGTGCTGGAGAAGTGAGGGTGATTCGCAGATCCTCGTGATCTCTGTAACCTCTGTGCCTCAGGTTTTGGGGGAGAAGGGGTTTTTAGACATTGTCCTGATCCTCCCACTCATTCCCTGAATTTCTGGGGTGTGTTTTGTAGGCACCGTGCTGATTTCCCACTCATTCCCTGCATTTCTGGTGCCGAGGGAACCGGGCTGCTGCTGTTGAAGGCTTTGCAGAGAGCTCCTGGTGGATTCAATCCCGAACCCCAGAGGCCTGGCCGGCCGCGTGTTCCTAAGGAACAACATTCCCGCATTCCCTGGGCTGAGCTGTCGCATCAGCCCCGGCTCCCAGCACTCGATGTGACCCTTCCCGGAGGGACGAGCAGCGGGGACCAGAAGGAGCAGCGGATTCCGAGGGGAGGGAGCAGCTGCCGGGTGAAAATGAGCGAAATCCTCCCTTTGTGGCGTTCCGGGACCCCGGGATGAGCGATTCCAGCAAAGCTTTGGAGATCTCTGATCTGAGCGCCGCAGTCCCGCCCCCCACCCCCCCCCAACCCCTTTGATCCCCNCCCCCCCCAGCCCCTTTGATCCCCGGGCGGCAGCAGCTCCGCTAATTGCGCTGATTAATGAGTCTCTCACACAGCCCTAATTGCACGAGGAGAAGCTGAGAGTTCATTTTTACCTCCTGAGCTGCTTCCAAATGAGGCGGGCGCGGAGCAGCCCGGGCGGGGCTCATTTGCATACCGTAATTAACGGTGCTTCACGCGCGAGCGGCGCTTCCCCCTCCCCCCGGAGCCCTCGGTTCGGCTCCGGCGGCTCCCGGCCCTGCGCATCCCCCCGACCCCTGGGATTGCTCCCTGTCTGCAGGGGATGAGACCCTGCCCCGGCATCCCTGGAATGTCCCGGGCCAGGCTGGACAGGGCTGGGAGCAGCCTGGGACAGTGGGAGGTGTCCCTGCCATGGCAGGGGTGGCACTGGGTGGGCTTTAGGGTCCCTTCTCACCCCTCCATTCTGGGATTCCCTGATTTTATGGCTAACATTGCTGCTGCTGTCCTTTCTGGAGGCTGGAAAAAGCTCATGGAAAGGCACCGGAGCATCCTGAGGACCCTGGGCCTGTCCTGGGCTCCAAAAGCTGGAGAGGGACTGTGGACTGGGAACTGGAGTGACAGGGTAAGGGCGAATGGGATCCCACTGACAGAGGGGAAATTTTGCTTGGATATATGGAAAAATCCTTCCCTGGGAGGGTGGGGAGGGGCTGGGATGGAATTCCCAGAGCAGCTGTGGCTGCCCCTGGATCCCTGGCAGTGCCCAAGGCCAGGCTGGACATTGGGGCTGGGAGCAGCCTGGGGCAGTGGGACGTGTCCCAGGGGTGGCACTGGATGGATTTAAGGTCCCTCCCAACCCAAACCATTCCACGATCCTTTAACGCACGCATGTGGATGCACAATCCCCCTTCCAGGTGCTAAGAGAACTCTTAATTAGATTTTCCAGCCCAGCCTAATGAGGTTCAGTCTCCCCTGACTGAGCAGAACCCGTGATGAGGAAAAGGGAACTCCAAGGTGAGCCAACACCTCAGGGACTAATTCTTGCCCAAACACTGGGAAAGTTCCATTTTTCCCCTCAGGGGTTGCATTCCCTTTGGGTTTGGGTGCTGGGGATCCTTCCCCGCAGGGTGGGAAGGGAGGGGCTGTTCTGCTCTTGGGGTCAAACCGCGCAGCCCTTGCCGGGATTTTGGTACCAGGGATCCAAACCCAGCCCTGCGAGGGCCTTTTGTGGCTCCTGCCTCTCCTGCTGTCCCCAAAGGGGATTCCCCCTCCTCCTCCCCCTCCCCTTCCTCCTCCTCTTCCTTCTCCCTCTAAGCACGGATTACAAAGGATCAAACCCCTCCTTTATCCCTTCCAGACAGAGCTTGGCCCCGACATCCCAGGGGAGGCATTTTTGGCTTTGTAAAACTCGAGACAAAACTCCAACACCTTTGAATTTCAGCTGAAGCTCCCGTGTTTTGTTTGCTTTGTGGGAAGAACCCTCCGGATCAAATCCATCTCCATTCAGGAAGGACTTTATAGCTCCGAAGAACAACAAACGCATCCTGCAGAGAGCATTTCAACCCTCAAAGCCCAGAGCCATCACTCACAGCTCCCTGGCACAGCCTGGCCTCATCCCAGCTTTTCCCAGCACACTGGGGAAACTGAGGCCTGGATTCCCGGGGGGAGGGATTGATATTCCAGAGGAAAAGCAGCAATCAGGGGACCCCAGTGGCATCCCACACTACTCAGCCCTCAGCACCTTTTGGAAGGAATTCTGCCCATCTGCAGCATTCCAGGTCTGGCTGTTCCGCCCCAAATCCAGGAAATGACATTTCCCAGCAGTTTTCAAGGGAAATCCCTGGGTTTTCCTGGGTTTGGTGCCAGGTTTTCCCTTTCCAGCTTGAGCAGCCTTTGCTGCACTTGAAGGAAGCAGCTCCAGGTGAGAGAACAAACCATGGAATTCTGCAGGAAGGACAGGGAATGTCTGAGGTGCTGCCCCTCGCACACTCAACAGCCTTGGGAATGGAATCCAGGAGTGAGCACAACATCTGAGGGAAAATCCAGACTTTTCTACACTACAGAGCCTTGGATGATTCCTGGGAACCTGGGAGAGTGGGAGGTGTCCCTGCCCATTGCAGGGTGGGCCGGGCTCATCCAGCCCAAACCATTCCATGATTCCAGGCTTTTATGCTCAGGACAAATCCCAGCACTCACAGCTCCTCTGGGCTCTCACAGAGCCCCAAGCAAGGAGTTCAGGACAAAGATTTAGGGACAAAATCTCTGTGGGGACAATGGTAACACATTTTTAGTGAGCACATCAAGGAGGAAAACGCTTTCATCATCATCATAAGTAAGGTAATTTTGCAGTCAGCTGTCAGCTGTATCCAGTGGTCTGCCCAGTATCCACTGGTTTATCCAGTATCCAATGGTTTATCCAGTGGTCTGTCCCCCTGAATCTGGGAAAAATTGGAGCTCTGTGATTTAAACCTGGTCTAGTCTCGGCTTTGCAGGTGCCTGATGGCCCCAGAGCAGCTCAGGGTCAGCACCTGGGCTTGCCCAGAGCTGCAACCACGGCTGAAATCTCATAAAAAGTCGTTGAGGACTTGGAATTGGGAAAATTCCTGTTTTGTGCCTGCTCCCAGCAGAGCTGCTGCAGGAGGAGGATCCTTGCTCAGCTTCAGCAGCAGCTGTGCAGTCACAAGGGTGGCCCCAGCACAATTAGGCTCAGTTTTAATAACCACAGGTATTTTTCCAGCACTTGGAGCCCGGTCATGGACCAGGATCCTGCTGTAAATGTTAATGAGGAAGTGCCAGGGAAAAGCCTGGGAAGATAAATCCCGCAATTAATCCCTGTAATTAATCCCTGCTCCAATCCAGCCGTGACTCCGAGCTCAGGGATCAAACACTGCCTGAACTGCCTCTGGGGGCTCGGGGTTCCTTCCCTTCCATTGGATTTCTGGAGTGCTCAGATCAGAGGAGACAGCCCAGGGTAATCCCTCTGATCCATGGATTGAGCAGTCACTCCACGAGCTCAGCGGTCCCGGTCCCCAGGAGAGCTCCGGGTGGGATCCCCTGGGATGGGTCCCCCAGGATGGATCCCTGGGATGGAGCCCCGGGGAGAGCCCCAGGGTTCTCCCCTCCAGTTTCATCCCGAGCTGTTCCCTGCAGAGGGGTTTCCTGCTCTGGGGTAGGGATCCAAGCTGCAAACTCGTGGGATGGCTCCGTGGCTGAACCAGGATCCCTGGGCAGGTCAGTGAGCACAGCCTGAGGCCAGGCTGGGCCTTGGAGCACCCCGGGACACTGGGAGCTGTCCTGGGCTGGGACTGGGTGGCCTTTAAGGTCCCTTCCAACCCAAACGAGTCTGGGATTCTGGGAAGAGCCAGGGATCCAAGTGCAGCCGTCCCTGGGACAGCCTGAATCAGCAAAGGACATTTGTCCTGAAATCCAGTTCTGGGAGCAGTTAAACCCCAGCCCAGGCCCAGCCCGAGCCCAGCTCTGGCAGGGGGAAATGCTGGCATACCCATTTCCCTTCCAGAAAACTCTTTCCTAAAAGAGAAGTGGTTCCTTGGCAGAGCCATCCTTTCCTCTGGAGCTGGGAAATGGGAAGCTTTGGCACTTTGGAGACTTCTTCCCAAAAATCTTCATTTCCAGCCATCCCAAACCTCAGCACAGTCCTAAAAACCAGGCATTCCTGATAGGAAACGTTGAGCTGGGAAATTCCCAGCTCTCCAGTAAAGAAAGGATCTGCTCACTTGGAGTAGGTCACTGACAGCTCCCCGGGCTGGACAGGCTGGCACGTCCATGCATCCCAGGAAAGGGGAATTTCAAGGGAAGCAAACCCATTGAGCCAAGGAACAGTGAAATCCCGGGAATTGCAGCAGGGGTTGTGCAGCTCCTGGCCAGCTAAAAAGGCCTGCAAACCATGGCCCTGCTTTCCCTGCTCACCCACTCCCAGCTGGAGCTTTCCCTCCTCCACACTTCCTCCTCCTGCCTGGCTCCATCTGGCCCTGGGCCTTCCCAGAAAACCCCTCTGTCCTCCCTGCCAGGCTCCCACTTCCCAACATCCCAACCAGGGTTCCTCTGGCAAATGACCCTTCCCAGGCTCTGAGTCTGCTCCTTCTCTGCTGGAATTTGTGTCACTGGACTTTGCAGGGGACCTCCCTGCCCTGCACCTCTGATTCCTCCTCGCTGCTTTGGAAAACATTAGGAAGGGATTGGGAAGAGCTGGATTTGTTTATTTATTTTTCCATGTGAGGGTTGATCTTGGGCTCAGTCCATGCCCAGCCTCAGGAACTGTCCCAGGCACCCTGCAAGGCTCAGGATTTAAACTGAAAGGGTTGGGTTAGATGGGATCTTGGGAAGAAATTCCTGGCTGTGATGGTGGGAGGGGCTGGGATGGAATTCCCAGAGCAGCTGTGGCTGCCCCTGGATCCCTGGAAGTGTCCAGGGCCAGGCTGGACGGGGCTTGGAGAAACCTGGGACAGTGGAAGGTGTCCCTGCCATGGCAGGGGTGGGACTGGATCTTTAAGGCCCCTCTCAACCCAAACCATTCCAGGATTCCCTGATTTTATGGTTTCCGTTGCTGCTGATGTCCTTTTTGGAGGCTGGAAAAGGCTCATCCAAAGGCACCGCAGGATCCTGAGGGCCCTGGGCCTGTCCTGACCCCCAAAGCCTGAGAAAAACTCTTGGAAACTCAGCCCTGAATTCCCTTCCACCTCCTCAGAGCTCCTCACACCTGGCAGAAATCTCCAGGAATAAAACCCAGCCTGAAGTGGTTGTGATTTCCAGCAGGAATTAGTGATGTTCTCTGCCTGACCCCGCTCCTCCCAAGGCTCCAGGAGTATTCTGAGCCTGCTAATTCCCAAAGCCTCTTCCTGCTGCTCTGGGCAGCTGGGGGAGAGGAAAAGGAATCAAATTCCTGCCAGGGAAAAGTGATTTCTTCATATTCCCTCACTCCTTTCCCTGATAGCAGCTTCAGCTTGTGAAATAAAAAATGGGAATGGAGACACCTTTAATGCATTATTGGAATGTTCTCTTCTTCTAAAAACCTGGAGATGGAATCCTGAGGGAGGCAGGAAAGATCCGGGGATGGAGCTCAGGGGTCCCTGTGGGGTTTGAACAGCCAGAGCTGAAAGAGCTTCATCCAAAAAAAGAGGATGAAGACACTTCTCCAGCCCCCTGACCTCGCAGCCATTGTGGGAAAAGGAATGTTTTGAGGTCGGTGCTGTTGTTGCCAAGCCTCGAATCCAGAGTGTGGCTCCAAATCCATGCCCGGGGGTTGGACCATGGCATTCCCAGCACAAAGCTCAGCCCCAGAGTGCATTCCTGGTTGGAAACTTCCTTTCCACGCCACGTGCAGGACCTGAGGATATCATTCAGCAAACCCAGCTCACTCAGAGTCAGATGATGTGTGTTTGGTAAATCAGCATTTCCTGATGGAGAAGGAATGGTCTGAATGCCCCTGGCCAGGGCAGCAATCTCTGGGAGCACATTCCTGGCCTTGGAATTGGCTCCTCAGCACGTCAAGCAATGGAGCTGCTGCAGTTTCCGGGGAGAAATGAATTCCAGGAAGCACAGCCAGAGGCAGCAATCCTCCCTGGGCTCGGTGTCCCCCCTTTCCCGGATTACTGCATTATCCCTGGGTGGAGCCCTGCATGAGGCTCCCTTCTTTGCACACCCATTGATAAATCCTGGTTGGAATTTGCTCCTCCCTGGACGTGGCCCTGGAGCTCCAGGCTCCGTTCCTCTGCTGGGTTTGTCTCAGTGACTCGAACACTCCCCGTGGTTTTCAGAGCTGGAAGGTGGAGCCTCCCTGATCCCACAAACAGCACTTGCAGGGGGACACCCTGGAGGTTAATTCCAAGGATTTCACTGCCCTTGCTGGACGTCCTTGGAAGCTAAAGAGCAGGGAGTGCTTTGGTTTGGTTTGGTTTGGTTTGCTTTGGTTTGGTTTGGTTTTAGAGGTGAAGTCACCTTCCCCCATCCCAGCATCCCTGCTCTTCCAGCCGTCTTTAAAATCTCCTGTCTTCCGAAAATAAACAGCTGGAGCTGTCACCGTGTCTGCTGTCATTTGGAAATAACGGAAAACAGAATTCCATGCCAAGATATTCCCACTTAAAGCACAGAGTCAGTAATTACTACAACTCCAGGTTTTTTAGGGCTGCAAATTTGTCCCAGCTTGGAGCCATTACCACTGGAACCCTGAGCAGTGCTGGGAAGGCCCTGAGGGATCCCAGTCTGTTGTGCACATTCCAAGATATTTCTGGAGGAGCAGATTGTGGGTTTGTTTATTTGGAGCTCTTTCTCCCTGCATATGTTTGACTATTTTGGGTTGAGGAGAAACTGCAGCCCTGAGACTTTGGCTGCTGCATCCTGGTTACCTGAGCCGAGTGTGAGTTCCAGAGCCTGGGAATTGTTCAGGATGGAGAAGAGCTCCAGGATCGTGGAGTTCAACATCCCCCAGGACTGCCAAGGCTACACTGAGCCCTGTCCCCAAGTGCCACATCCACTGCAGGGATGGGCACTCCAAACCTCCCTGGGCAGCTGTGACAGACCTGAGCACCCTTTCCATGGGGAAATTCCTGCTGATGTCCCCCCTGAGCCTGCCCTGGCCCAGCCCGAGGCCGTTCCCTCTGCTCCTGTCCCTGTTCCCTGGGAGCAGAGCCCGACCCCCCCGGCTGCCCCCTCCTGTCAGGGAGTTGTGCAGAGCCACAAGGGCCCCCCTGAGCCTCCTTTTCTCCGGGCTGAGCCCCTTTCCCAGCTCCCTCAGCTGCTCCTGGGGCTCCAGCCCCTTCCAGGAGCATCAGGAAGCAGGAGCTGATCTGATTCAGTGGGAGAAGGGACAGCATCACATTTTTTAGAGGAACAAGGAGCTGGGAAGGACCTTCAGCATCCCCAGCTTGGATTTCTTTATTCAAGCACAGGAACAACAGAGATTTATCCTGGGAGTCCCTCGGCCACAAACACCTCTGGGTGTTTTATAGCAAGCCTGAAACCTTCGGGGGAAGACCAAATCCAGAGATATAAAATCCCACTGGAGAGAAGAGGTAAGTTCATAGAATCATGGAATGGTTTGGGTTGGAGGGACCTTAAAGCCCACCCAGTCCCTCCCCTGCCACGGGCACAGACACCTCCCACTGTCCCAGGCTGCTCCCAGCCCCAATGTCCAGCCTGGCCTTGGGCACTGCCAGGGATCCAGGGGCAGCCACAGCTGCTCTGGGCACCCTGTGCCAGGGCCTGCCCACCCTCACAGGGAACAATTCCTTCCCAATATCCCATCCAGCCCTGCCCTCTGGCAGTGGAAGCCATTCCCTGTCCTGTCCCTCCATCCCTTGTCCCCAGTCCCTCTCCAGCTCTCCTGGAGCCCCTTTAGGCCCTGGAAGGGGCTCTGAGCTCTCCCTGGAGCTTCTCCTCTCCAGGAGAGCACCCCCAGCTCTCCCAGCCTGGCTCCAGAGGGGCTCCAGCCCTGGAGCAGCTCAGTGGCCTCCTCTGGACTCATCCCAGCAGCTCCAGGTCCTTCTGGACCACAGGAAGTGTCACCCCAAGAACTTGCAGTGATGTCTGTCATGACAGTGACCCCATTCCTGACTTTCCCCTGACAAAACAAACTAAAATAAGGAATCAAAGCCCTGCCTGGCAGCTCAGGGTGCCCAGGGAATGGGATCTGTCCCCGTGGCTCAGGGGTGCTCTGGGACAGAGGTTCCTGCCCCAGGAACAGCCAGGACTGAGGCGGGAATGTGGGAACAGCTCCTCACATTCCAGCTTGGAAGGGAAGGTATTTGCTGCTCAGGAAGGATTAATTTTATGAGTCATCCAAAACTCAATTGAGATGCAGGGAAAAGGATTGAGAAGAGAACATTGCAGGGAAGGAGATTAGAAATGAGGGAATCTATCCCAGACTCCCCCAAAGGTAGCGAGCACATCCTTAATTCTTATTTAATGGCTCCATTCCTTGTGTCAATGGCTCAGTTAGGGATTAACTGGAGGCCTCGTCCATCTGCACATGGAAAAGAGGCTGGAAAAGCTCCACAGGGAAGTCACAGGGACAGAAATAAACAATGGCTGCTTTCTTTGCACCTGCAGCAATCGGGGAAAACACAAATCCTGCCCTACTTTCTGGGAAACTCAGCAGGTAACCAATCCCTCCCTCTGGCAAACAATCCATCCAGGCTTCTGGGAACAGGGAGAACCTCCTGCAGTGGGAGTGCTGCTTTCTCCAGAGCCTGGAAAGGCCCAGCCATCCAGAAAAACCCTCCACATGTCACAGGGGCAGGAATCCCAATAACTGCTCCCATTTCTGAACTCCAGTGCCCTTGGAAGTGTGAAATTCCCTGACAAACGGAGCTCGGGGTCTCTGGGATGAACTCTGGAGCTGCTGGATTGAAGCTTTGCCAGGGCAGCTCCTGGGGAGGACATTCCATCCCCACGGCCTGGGCTTGGCTCTCCCTGGGCCTGCCTGGACCGGGCAATGACGGGATCTGGGGCACCAGGCAGGACAAGAGGCACGAAGGGAGGGATTTATCCATGGGAAACGAATCCTTCGCAGGGAATCTCCGGTTTTTCATGGATTTAGTCCTTCCTGAGTGTGTTCCCAACGTGTCCTGATTGAGGCTGTTCCCACAAAGCTGGAGTTGGCCTTGGTCAATGTGTTGATTTGGCTCAGCCTGGTTTTTGGCAGTGGGGGGGCGCAGAGGTGGCTCCTGTGAGAAGCTGCTGGAAGCTTCCACGATGTCCAGCAGAGCCGATCTCTGTTGGCTCTGAAGACGGACGTGCTGCTGGCCCAGTCAGAGGGCTGGGAATGCCTCTGGGATGAGATCTTAAGGAAGAAAATCAGAAGAGTGTGGGCGCAGTTTTTCCCCGGGGGCGGTGAGGCGGCGCTGCCATCTCGGTGCGGCCCGCGCGGGCCTCGCCAGCCTGGCCGCCCCTCGCCAGCCGTGCCGCGGGCAGAGGGCAGCGCTGCTGCCTTCTCCTCCCCATGGAAGATCCTCTCGCACGAGGAGAGGCGGTGAGCGGTGCCGGGGCCGCCTGGCTGGCGGCAGAAACACGGCGAGCCACGCCCTGGCGTGGAACCCAGGCGAGATCGACCGCTCAGCACCGCGGGATCCGGCAAGAATATTTGAGCTGGTGGAACTTGTTGACAGCAGTACCTACGGGCAGCAGTGTTTCTTCTAGTCAGAGCGGGGAGGGGGTCAGGACATGCGAGGAGAAAACCTGCAGACACCAAGGGCAGTGGAGAAAGAGAGGGAGGAGGTGCTCCAGGCGCTGGAGCCGAGGTTCCTCTGCAGCCCGTGGTGAAACAAACTGTCCCCTGCAATCCATGAGGTCCACGGGGGATGCAGGATCCCCCACCGCCCGTGGGAGAAGTGCTCACACCGGAGCGAGTGGATGCCGGAGAAAGCTGTGATCCAGCGGGAGACCCGAACAGAGAGACAGGGCCCCTGCTTCCAGAGACAGAGGGAGAGCCCTTGCTCCACACTCGAGCAGCCTGTCCTTGGGGGACTGCACCCCATGGCCAAGTGACCCACGGCGCAGCAGTTTTGGGAGGGCTGTGTGCCCGTGGGAGGGGCTCTCGCTGCAGCAGGTGCGGGACGGCTGCTGCTCGTGAGAGTGGAGCCACGCCGGGGAGGTTCCCGGAGAGCTGTCTCCGGAGGGAGGGACCCCCCAGCACAGCAGAGACTCCTCTCTCTGAGCGAACAGAAGATTTCGAGTGATGAACTGAGCAAACCCCCGGGCCCTGTCTCCCTGCACTGTCAGTGGGAAGGAGGGAGGGGCTGGGGGAGAAAAGGTGTTTCAAAGGCTTATTTTGCTTCTCATTATCCTCCTCTGACTCTGATAATAATACATTTACCTTATACCTTTAAATTTGAACCTGTTTTGCCCTTAGAATGTTTTCTCCCAGTCCTTAACTCATGAGCCCTTTGCTAAGTTTTTCTTTCCCTCTCTCCTCTGCCCAGCTGTGGCAGGGGAGGGTGAGCGAGCGGCTCTGGTGGGTGCCTGGCCTTGGGCCAGTGTCAAACCACGCCAGTGAACAACCCCAGCCTCATCCCAGGTGCTGACATTCCCAAAGGCCGCCCAAGCACATCCCGACCCCACCCCAAGTGGATTTGTACCAAATTCACATCGAGGCAGACCCAAACCCGACAGAAACCTCCAACTCTGCCGTTTTTTCCCAACCTCGTTAAGCTGAATGATTTATTCCTTGTAATCACCCCAAACGGGCAGGAATCCCTGAATCTCAACAATCCTCGAGCCTGCCAGAAGTTCAATTTGAAAATCCTAAGCAAGAATTAAATGAGCATAAAATGTGTGTTCCCCTCCCCAGGGCCGGCTCTGCTTCACTGGGACAGATTCCTTAAAAGCTCCTAAACTGGGCACAACATTTTTAATAAACATTTTCAATAAACATTTCCCCTCCTCAGTGCAGGGCAGAGCTGGGGCCTGGGATGAGCAGAAATGCTGGAAGTGCTCACAGGTCCCACCCCTCGGGTGACCCCGAGCAGCTCAGCTCAGCCTGAAATGCTGATGGAAAAATGAGCCAGGGGAAGAGCTGGGAATCACAGTGATATTCCCCAAATCCCCTCCATCCCAATGAATCCCCTGGATTTAATGCCATGGGAGTGAATTCAGGTTGTGGTTGTGCCTCTGAGGCTTCAGTGCTGGCTCTGTGACCTGTCCCAGGTGTTCGTGTGAGGCTCTGGTTTGTCCTGCTGGGAAAAATTTGTGTTGTATCCCGATTTTTACAGCACCTGGAGACTTGGAGCCCATCATTCCCGCTCCCAGGGCAGCTCCCTCATCATCTTGGGCTGGGACAATTGGAACCTGGGCTCAGGAACCCTCTGGAAGGAACTGCCACAGCCCAGGAGCCTCCTGGTCATTCCCACTGACCTCAAATCCCTCTATAACTTCTAAATGTGGGGGGGGGAAAAATCAATTCACAATCTCCTCCTGTTTTTTTTTATTTGGGAACACAAAATCCCCCTTGGCCACTCACAGGAATTGTTTCATTCCAGGGAAATGCAGCTCCTCATTCAGCCTGAAATGACTTTTGTGTTTTCTTTCCCATCCAGAAGAGGCAGTGAACCAAAAAATTGGTTCTTCCCACCCTCTCCATGTTCCCCTTCTCCCGAGGCACAGGATCCTGCTGTAATTCCAGCTGAGGAAACACATCCCGGGGCCTTTCTCCTGCTTCTCCTCATGCCCTGACCTCACCCCGTGAGCCACTTCCATCGATCCCTGCCGCGGGATCCAAGCTTCCCTTCAGTGATCGCTCTGCCTGGGGCTTCCCTTCCCTGGGTTCGGGCTGCAGGAGGAGCTCCGGGAGCTGCCCTGGGATGCTCCTTCCCTCTGGCACTGTGGGAATTGCTGGAGGCTGAGCCTTTCCTGGAGGCCTTTGCTCATCTCCAGAGGCAAAACTCCACAAGCTGAGGGCTGGGATAGAGCCTGGAAGCAGGGACGGGACAGTTCTCTGGGAATCAGGAATGGGACAGAGCTCTGGAATCAGGGCTGGGACAGTTCTCTGGGAATCAGGAATGGGACAGAGCTCTGGGAATCAGGAATGGGACAGAGCTCTGGAATCAGGGCTGGGACAGAGCTCTGGGGATCAGGAATGGGACAGAGCTCTGGGAATCAGGAATGGGACAGTTCTCTGGGAATCAGGGCTGGGACAGTTCTCTGGGAATCAGGAATGGGACAGAGCTCTGGGAATCAGGAATGGGACAGAGCTCTGGAATCAGGGCTGGGACAGTTCTCTGGGAATCAGGACTGGGACAGTTTTCTGGGAATCAGGAATGGGACAGAGCTCTGGAATCAGGAATGGGACAGTTCTTTGGGAGTCAGGACTGTCCCCTCTCTCCCCAGAATCAGATTGATGGGAATCCCACAAGGGTTTGGAGTGCCTGCCCTCTGACCTACCCATCCTTCCCAGACCTTTTTCTTCCTGGGAGCAGCTCTCACATCCCAAATCCTCCAAAACCAGATCCCAAGTCCTCAGGACCTGAAAGCTAATTTTTTTCCCCAATCCTTGGGATAACTGGTGTCACTCTCCCTGACAAGAAATCAAACCAAGGAGCCCAAGGCTTCCAAACAGAACTTTTTTGTTTTGTAAAACTTATGGAAATGAACTTTTCCATCCAGGCCAATCTCACTTGGATTAAAACTGGGGAAGTGGTTGTGTTTCCCAGGTTTTGTCCCCTCAGTCCCATGAAAACTGTGCCAGTGGTCACTGGATTTAAACCAACCTCATCTCCCTGTTCCCACCTGATCCCTTTCCCGTCTGATGTCTCTAGGAATGGGAGAATCCAACTTTGTGATGAATCCACAGACACATCGAACAGTCCCTGATGGGAAAAGTTAAAATAAAATATGGAATCATGGAATGGTTTGGGCTGAAGGGATCTCAAAGCCCACCCAAGTGTCACCCCTGCCATGGGCAGGGACCCCTCCCACTGTCCCAGGGTGCTCCCAGCCCTGCCCAGCCTGGCCATCCCCAAAGTCACCCCAGGGTGGGATTTTGGGGAACGAACCCCAGTGAATCAGGAGATCTTTGTGAATTCACTCCAAAACCAGTTTAAGGGAATTTTGCTGCCCCTTCCATCTCCACCTTTTCTCACAATTCCATTTGATTGCTGTTCTGCAAGTGAAGAGAATTCCCTCAAAACCCTGGGTTTAGCTAAAAGTTAGGGAATATTTTCTGAACATTCCACTGAGGACCAAAGCTGGGGCCCTTCTGTGGGTATTGATAAGTCCAGGAGCTGATCCTGGCTGGCAGAGGAGGAGGAGGCAGAGATGACAAGAATGACAAGGTGGCTCCGGGGCACGTGGAGTGGGCAGGAATTCATATCCCTGGGTCCCCAGAACAGCCTCCCAGAGAATGGAATTTAGGAAATTTCCCCCCTGTTGAGCTAACCAGTGTCTGAATATGAAGATGAAGATTCCCACAAAAGCTGAGGATCTGAAAGGAGCAATTCAGGAAAGATTTATGGATCCTCTCCAAAGCCATCAGCAAATGATTTACAAAACAAAACGGGGGCTGAGTTCCTCATGGATGGAACTCCAGGCACGGAGTGGGCCTGGTGCTCCATATTTCATCTCTGGGACATAAAATGCATTTGCTGCAATAAAGAGAAGATATAAGTGTTAAATAAATTCCCTTTTCCCCCCTTTCCCCACGTGAGGGTTGTGTTTGCGGATTCTGCGGGGTGGTGATGGATGCAGCTGGGCTGGCAGCTCTGCTCACAGCTGCTCGGGGCTGGGCAAATTTGCTTTGCAGGAGGCTGGGCCTGAGCAAATTTACCTTGGAGTCCATTAAAACTGAGTGGCAATTTGGGTTTGAAGCCGTCGGCAATTCCAGAGCTTTTGGGGAGATGCATTGTGGAATCTGCTGGGGCAGAGCTCCTGACCGACTGGAGCTGGGGGTGGGGGGGAGGTGGGAAAGGGTTTTACCCTGGTGCTGGGTTTGGAGAGCTCTACCTGCAGCTTGGGGTCTGAAGGGAGCAGGGTTTGTCTGGAAAAATGAAAAAAAATCCCATAAAAATAGTGATGGAACCTTACCTGCCTCCCCTGTGCACACAAGCCCCCGAGCATTGCACACATTCACAGAGTCCCGGGATCCCTGAGGTTGGAAAATCCCTCCAGGATCATCAGCCTGTGCCCGACCCCCACCTTGTCCCCAGCCCAGAGCACTCAGTGCTGCCTCCAGGAATTCCCTGGACACCTCCAGGGATGGGGACTCCAAACCTCCCTGGGCAGCCCCTGCCAAGGCCTGAGCGCCCTTTCCATGGGGAAATTCCTGCTGCTGTCCACCCTGAGCCTGCCCTGGCCCAGCCTGAGGCCGTTCCCTCTGCTCCTGTCCCTGCTCCCTGGGAGCAGAGCCCCATCAGGACAGTCAGCTCCTCGCTGAGGCTCAGCTCTGACCAAGGCCAAGCTGTTGCCCTCACACTGGTGCTGAAATTCTGCATTTTGGCCATTCCACCACTGCCCCAGGAAGGGATTTTCCCAATATCCAATCTAAGCTTCCCCTAGTACAACCTGAAGCCGGTTCCTCTAACCCTAAACGTTCCCAAGTCCCTCCTGCCAGGTGACAGCAGCTTCTTCCTTGGCCAGGGAAGGAACTGGTGTCCTTGGATTTGGTCTCATCCCGTGTCCAGCCTCTCCCAGAGCTGTTCCTGTCACCCAGGCTGCCCAACTCCCATTCTCCTCCAAGTCCCTGCAGGAACTCCCAGCTCCAAACCAGGCTTTGGAATCCCCTCTGTCATCACTCAGGGCCAAGAACCCTCAAAGAAAATTTAATTCTAGCCTGTGGACACCAAGAAATGTCTCAGTGGGTGGGAGACAAAGGAAAAACAAGAGAGAAAACCCAAAGGTCAGCGCTCCCTGCAAAAATCCTTCAGGTGACAGCAGCACCGGCTGTGAGTGACACCCAGGGGCTGCAGGGATCAGGGAAAGATCCCTGCAAAGAGGGGTCACCTGGAATAAATCAGGGATTTCCACCTTTTCCTGGTCTCCTGGAATAAATCATGAATTTCCACCTTTCCCTGGTCGTGGAGCTGCAGGTGCCAACAGGCACTGGGGGCCCTGCTCTGCTCACAGCCTCACGTGGGGATTTGGGGGGGATTTGGGGGGAATTTGGGGGCTGCCATGGCTGGAGCAAGTCCTAGCTCCTCCCTGTTCCCTCCTGGTTCTGCCCTAAAGAGCCTCGTTATCCTTCCCGCAGCACAAGGAGCGGGATAACACCGGCTATCCCTGGGTGCTCCGGCACCTGGGGCCTGCCCCGCTCCAGAGGCTGCGAGGGGGCACAGAGGGACCGAGTGGGTCCTGGCTCAGACCAGCACCCCCCAGAGCCTGGTTTAGTGCTAAATCTCCCAGCGAAGGATAAACCCTCCCCGGCCCGGCCAAGCCCCGACTAAAGCCCGGCACTGCCGGCCCGGGAGCGGCATTGAACCGACCCCTCAAGGTTGGAGCTGCTTCCCTGCAGCCGCATCCCTTTTATCGCCTCTTTAGCCCCATTAAAGTGTACCCGGGAGGCTTTTATGGGGAGCTGGCAGCGTCCCAGTCTTTGCTTTTTACTTTTAATTCCAGTCTTTTGCTATTCCTGCAGCTCCTATGATTTCTTTGGAGTCAGCTCCGAGCAGGAGCAGGGGAGGCTGCTCTCCTTCCCAACATAGCCAGGCCCAGAGCCAGCCCGGTGCAAATCCAAGGGGAAAGGAGGGATTTAGGGGGGTAGAGAAAGGACAGGTTTGGAAGAAGAGTCAGGATATCGGGAAAGAGCTTCTTGCCTTGGCAGCAGGAACCTCTGGAATGGGGNGATGTGACACCTGAGTGACAGCTCCAAGGCGGCTCTGGGGCACCTGGAGTGGGCAGGAATTCATATCCCAGTGGGAATGAGATGGGGTTTGGGCCCTGCAGCTGCAAAACCAGGTTATTGTTTCCACAGATCAGCTCAGAACTCTGGGGAAATGTTTCTCCCTCTTCCCTCCGAGCCTCCAAACACAAAGAAATCCCTGGATCCAGCTGGAAATAAATTCCTCTGCACTTCAGATAACCAGGTTTGCAGTGCAGGGCTCTGCAGGGGTGGATTTTGGGACCTGGCTTTGGGGATTTCCGAGGCCTGCAGAGCCTGTGGAAGGTTTGCAGCGAGCCCCTGCTGAGGCACAGCAGCTTTCAGGAGCGTTTCCCAGGAGCTGCCCCAGGGCCGTGTCCCGATGCAGAGGGAATGGGAAGCAGGAGGCAGAGGCTGGAAAAGGGAGTTACTTCCCTCCTTGTGCCCAAGCACGAGGGGCACAGCCCCTTCAGCTGCACCAGAGATGAAAGCAGTGATATTTGCACCCACTCGGGCTCTGTTTGGGGCTCCTTTCATTCCTCTGCATCCTTTGGGGGGGCGACATCTCCCTTCCCAACCTTCCAACCCCGACTTTCAAAGCCATTCCAGCTCCACCAGGTTTTGAAAATCCAGCCCAAAGCCTCCAGTCAGGGGCTGCTGGAGGCAAGAGAGGAAGAGATGGGGAAAAACGGATGGAAAAAAGCGCCTCGTGTTTGCTGTGCTCTCCCGAGCAGAGCCAGGACCATGTCTGGGAGCAGCAGCGTGGGGCAGGGGTGGCAGGGAAGGTTCTGGATCTGCTGGGGCTGGTAGGGTGCCCCTGATGCCTTACGGGGCTACCTAAAACCAGAGGCCAGACTAAATTAAGAGAATAAAAGCAGGTGTTTATTGAAGGGCCTTCAGGTACATTCAGGGCAGTCAGAACCCCAGGGGCTACACCCGGAACGGACCACGGGGTCACGGGGTCACGCTTTGATAAATTTGGACCATTTGCAGATCGGGGTTAATCCTCCAGTTACAGCTTCAGGTAATGAAGTCATTACCCCCAGTTTGCTCCCCCCTAACCCACTTTGTTTACATTGCTCAGGGCCTGAGACAGGGAGGTGACCCTGACTCCCAGGCCTGGAGAGGAATTGTTTTGTCTGATGAGAACGGGAGAACAGCAGCTGCCAGTCCATATGATGTTTAGAGTTACACACTAACGAATTACAGGATTACAAATAGATGAAAACTATAAAAGCTGGAATGCTGAGGCGTCACCCCCAGCCCGGCTCTGCCCCGCGGACAGGCTCTGATCCAGCTGGAACACGCTCCCTTCAGCCTCGGATGGACGGCTGGGAACGAACCCCTGCTCCTGCACAGGGCATTCCAGCAGAGCCTTTCTCTCCTGGCACGAGGAGCTGTGGCATTCGTGCAGGAGCTGCCGGGGCAGGGATCCCTGGGCAGCAGCTGGATCCTCCCTTTCCCAGCTCCAGGGATTTTCCATCCCACTGCAGCTGAGCTCCCCTGGCTCCCCCTGCAAAGGGAGCTCGGGGAAGGGGAACAAATCCCGCTCTGTGCTCCCACCCAGGAGCCAGAGCGGCTCCACCTGG
Organism: Daphoenositta chrysoptera; assembly: GCA_013397915.1. Lineage (NCBI taxonomy): Eukaryota > Metazoa > Chordata > Aves > Passeriformes > Daphoenositta > Daphoenositta chrysoptera. The sequence continues at coordinate 86,310 of VZRO01002006.1, forward strand.
AAGAGAATGACTCCTCAGAGCCTGGTTCCATATCCCAGGATGCTCAAGGGCTTCACCTCCTCCTGCCCTGCTGCTGCCAAGGTTTCCTGGGGCAGGAATGCTGCGGGAGAAGCTCCTGTGCCACATCAAATGATCGATCCTGGGCTGGGAAACCCAGCTGGGATCCCAGGGCAGCTTTTTCCTCAGGATCTGTCCAAAAAAAGGGCTGGGAGGGCTGGGAATGTTCACCTGGAGAGGAGAAGCTCCAGGGAGAGCTCAGAGCCCCTTCCAGCGCCTAAAGGGGTTCCAGGAGAGCTGGAGAGGGACTGGGGACAAGGGATGGAGGGACAGGACACAGGGAATGGCTTCCACTGCCAGAGGGCAGGGCTGGGTGGGATTTGGGGAAGGAATTGTTCCCTGGGAGGGTGGGCAGGCCCTGGCACAGGGTGCCCAGAGCAGCTGTGGCTGCCCCTGGATCCCTGGCAGTGCCCAAGGCCAGGCTGGACACTGGGGCTGGGAGCAGCCTGGGACAGTGGGAGGTGTCCCTGCCATGGCAGGGGTGGGGCTGGGTGGGCTTTAAGGTCCTTTCAACCCAAACCATTCCATAAATCCCCGATTCCATGATTTAAAGCTTCTGCAGGGAATTTAACCCCACCCTCTTGTCCATACCCAGCAGAACAATCCAGGGCTGCATCCCCATGGCCTGGAGCCTCTGCGGGCTCCATTTGGCAGCGGAAATGTCCAGGGAGGAGGAACTGGGGATGTCTGGATGCAGTTAAAGTGTTTTAGCAGCTTTCCCCCCAAACACAGTTCTGCCCAAGGCTAAAAGATTTTCCCTTGTCAGACACAGGGATAACAAGGAACCCCAAGGGAGAGGAGCCTCCAGCCCAGGAGCTGCAGCTGGGGCTCTCCTGGGCTCATCCCAGGAAAACTCCAGGGTAATTCTGGTTTTTCCAGGTCCGGTGATTGCATTTCTCTGTTACAGTAAAGCTCAAAATGTGGTTTTGCTTTTTTTTTTTTTGTCCTGTAAAAAAAGGGAATGTCTGCATCTCTGTCTAATCTCCCACGTTTTCTGCAGCACAGCCCATCCTGGGAGCCTCTCAGGAATGATCTGAGGCCAGCAGAGCCCTGGGAGCACCAAGCCAGGGCTCATCCCACTCGCTCTCCTCTCCTGGCTGGGATTCACTCAGACACATTTTTGTTGTGATCCCTTTCATTTTGCTTCCAGCCAGAGCAGATGAGAACCCTTTCCTGAGGCTCTGGCAGGGCTGCAGCTGGGAAGTGCAGCTGGGAGCTCCCAGGGGTTCCTGCAGCTCCCAGGGGTCCCTGCAGCTCCCATGCATTCCTGCAGCTCCCAGGCATTCCTGCAGATCCCAGGCATTCCTGCAGCTCCCAGGGGTCCCTGCAGCTCCCATGCATTCCTGCAGCTCCCAGCAGTGGCTCCCGGCTGCAGCAGGGGCTGAGCTCAGTTTTTGGGGTGACGCCTGCACCGGGCACTGTGTTTGATCCCACAGCCTCCTCCTGCTTTGCTGCTTTTTGTTCATTCCTCGGTTTGCAGCCCCAGGGCTGAGCTGGGGGTCATTTGGGGTTTGTTGGTGCCAAGGGAGTGTTTGGGGTGGGTTTTTTACACTTTTCCTCTCTGGGATTTGGTGTTTTCCCCAACGAGGGGCTTCTTTTCCATAAAAAGAGCTGTTCCCAGCACTTTGGATTTATTTATTCCCAATCTTCTGAGTCAACACTCCACTACAGCTGGAGCACGAGGTCATCCTTAATATTGTTCACCTTTTCTTGCAGAGGGAGAATGAAACAGCAATCAAATATTTATTTTAGATCCTGGCAGTCTCAGTTTTACCAGGGCCTTTCAGAGCCTTTCCAAATAAACTCCCAGATACTTAGTTGGATTTTTTTTCCCTCCTATTTGGAAAAACACAGGCATCTGCAGCCCTTTCACTGGGGCACTTCCCAAGCTGATCCTGCCTGTTTTTTCTGGGTATTTTCTCCCCCTGGAAAGTTTGGGGGCAATGAGTGCGTTTAAACCCTGCCTCCCTCCCTCCTTCCCGCTCTCCCGCTCCTCCTCCTCCTGCTCCCATCCCACCTTCCCACAAACCAGGTTTCCAGGTTTCCTACCTGGAAACCTCGACTCTGTGGCAGTGCTGGGGGAATTCAGGGGTTTCAATGACCATTCCAGCCTGGGATTTGTGGATAATTGATGGGAATCTGCAGCCCGGTGTTGATAGCGGGGAGATAAAGCAGTGCCCGAGCAGGGGGACCCTCTCCCCTCCCAGCTCCCCTGGCCAGGCTCTGAAGGGTTTAACGATGCCCATAAAAACGTCATTTCTCCCAAATCCTGGTGCCCTTCCTCGCCCCAGCGCAGTCGTGATCCAACACCAACCCCCGGGCGTGGCTCCTGCCAGGCCGGGACCCTTTGGGGTTGGGATTTGGGGTGGAGGGGCCAGGGAGCAGCTCAGTGGAATTCAGCCTCTCCAATCAACGCTCAAGTGCAGCTGGGGAATGCCAGGGGTCTGTCCCTGCTGCTCCCTGGGCATCGCCGGTTGTATCCCATGGAAACAGGGAATATCCTGGGCTGGAAGAGACCCATCCTCTGGAACCACGTCCTGGTGTTCCCAGTCCAAATTCTGAGCTCCCTTCACCCCTTTTTGGCAGGAAGTCCAAGCTGGAGGGACAGAGACCTTTTCCCAGAGCCCCTTTTGCGCAGAAGCCAATCCAGGAGCAGCCCCTGCTCAGTGTGGTTCCTGCTGAATCTCCTACTGGAATCCAGAGGATGTTTTCCCACCTCCCTCTTGGCTCTGAGCACTGAGCAGGAAGGTTTTTGACAACCTTGGGCTGGAGGAGATGGAGCAGCAGCAGGAAGAGCAGGATCCCAGTGCTGGAGAACTGGGACGTGCTGGGGACAGCCCCATTCCCCCAGATTATTGCCTTTACTGCTCATTTAGGGAACAATAATAAGGAAAAAAGACCAGTTCCAGCAGAGATTGCCAAGTGCCAGAGCAGATTTGCTGGGAAGGTGGATCACAGCATCTGCAGGGTCAGTGCCTGATTCCCTGAGCAGGGAGGGGCTCTCGGGGGGCTCAGGAGCTGAGATTTGGGGGTGTTTCAATGATCAAGGAGACAAATCCAGTCCCTGCAATCCTTTTTGTCCTCTGATAAATATTGCCCTTGAATTCCCTGCCACGCACTCAGCCAGGGAAGAGCTGATGATCCAAGATGTAAACATTTTATTCCCTGGCTCCAAAGCCGAGCACAGCTTTAACCCTTGCCCAGCAAACCTCAGCAGCTGTCAGGGAAGCTTTTATGGAGTGCAGGGGCAGGATCCCAGCCCTGCTGGAGTCGCTGGGATTCTGTCATTCCAGGGGCATCTGGGGATAAGGGATGGGGGAGGCAGCAAGGCCAGAGAGATAATGGTTATCAGCCAGAGCCCTTGCTGTCAGCCCCAGACACTCACCTGGCCTTACACCCTGACCCCAGGAGAATCCATTTCTCAGGCATTCTGTCCTCCAAAAGTGGGCAAGGACGGGAGTAGGAGGCTCTGGTGGGGCTGGGAAGGGTTTGGAGGGGCCCGGTCCTGCCTGAGCAGGGCTGTGGGAGGTGCCTCAGGGATTCAGCTAAGCCCAGAGCAGGTGCTTCCCATCCTGAATTCCAACACCTCCAAAGGCCCCCGAGCAGCTGAGGTCACCTGACACAGCTGCAGGGGGGGACTCTGAGTGACTCTGACCCTTGGAGGGGACAGAATCAAACCTGAGGTTCAACAGAGGGATCGTGGTCACTTGAATTTGTCTCTCCCTTTTCCCTCGGGAGCCACCTGTGGATGCAGGGGCTGTGCCAGTGATCACCCAACAGCCACCTGGAAAAGCAGCTTTGGGGCTTGGTCAGAAGTCACCATATGGAATTTAACCCTGGATAGAGGATGATGCTGCTGCTTCCCCCTTTCCCAGGATTTTGAGGGTTTCCAGCCCTCAGCAGCTCCTCTGTGTGCACATTTGGAACCTTCCCCCTGTGCTGTTCTATTCTCAGAGGCAGCTGAGAGCACAAAGGATGAAAAATGAGCAGCCACAGCACTTAATTCACTCCCAATCATCATTAATAGGAGGAAGGAGAGAAAAATGCCCTCATACAAATGAAGCCACTGTTTGTTAATATTTCTGGGCTTGCCAGGACAGCAGCTGTTGATTATTCTCAGTAACTGCAGGAGTATTTTTGACCTGAAGGATTTCCTGCTCATCATGCAGCCTCTGTCTCAAGCACTGAGTCCTCTCCATGTCCTCTCCAGATTCCTTGAAGGAACTCAGCCCAAGCCAGGACTAATTTGTTTTCATTTCCTTGGCCAGTGAGGGGCAAGTTAACGAAGCATTGGGTGGAAAGCAGCTTCTCCCGGGCTGTTGCCACAGCAGCAATTACAGATCTCTTGCCAGGAGCTGAGGGAATTAATTGAAATCTTCTCTCAAGATAAAAACTAAGCAGAGGATCTGTCTGAGCTCGGCTGAGGAGCTCCCTGGTTCTGTGGGAAGCCTTTCCTGGCAGCACAGTGGGGTGAGTTCACCCTTCACTCCTGCCCAGCTTGGGGATGGGAGCTGGGAGAGCCGGCGGAGCTGGGGCAGACAGATCCCGGAGCAGGGATGGATGCGCTGCTGCCTGGAGCTGCTGGGCCCTGGCTGGTGGCCTTGGGGCTGAGGAGCAGCTGGGGACAAACCCAGGGTGTGTCCAACCCTGTCCTGGCCTTTCTGTGAGGGACAACGGGTCAAGGGGGGAACACCTGGAGACCTTTGCTCCATCCTCCCTCCAGCCCCCTGGGCTGCCGCTGCCGCAGCCCTGACAGGGATTGTCCCCTCCGTCCCTGTGCTCGGGTGAGGCCCCACCTGCAGGGCTGGCCCAGCACAGGAGGGACCTGGAGCTGCTGGAGAGAGCCCAGAGGAGGCTCCAGGATCATCTGAGGGATGGAGCAGCTCTGCTGGGAGGAGAGGCTGGGAGAGCTGGGATTGTTCAGCCTGGAGAGAGACTGGGGGTGACCTCAGTGTGGCCTTGCAGGGCCTGAAGAAGCCGAGGAAAAACATGGAGAGGGACTGGGGACAAAGGCTGGAGGGACAGGACACAGGGAATGGCTTCCCAGGGCCAGAGGGCAGGGCTGGATGGGATATTGGGAAGGAATTGTTCCCTGGGAGGGTGGGCAGGCCCTGGCACAGGGTGCCCAGAGCAGCTGGGGCTGCCCCTGGATCCCTGGCAGTGCCCAAGGCCAGGCTGGACATTGGGGCTGGGAGCAGCCTGGGACAGAGGGAGGTGTCCCTGCCATGGCAGGGGTGGCACTGGGTGGGCTTCAAGGCCCCTCCCAACGCAAACCATTCCAGGATTCCATTAAATCCGTGCAGCCTTCCCCCTCTGGGCACCTTTGGGCTCAGCTGTGGCTGAGGCAGGCCCTGCTCCCCTTGCCGGGCCCTGCTCTGGCTGCTCTGAGTTCACTGCTCCCACAAAATGCTCGTTTAAATTGGATGTTGAGCTCAGATCTCACATCAGGGCCTTCCAGGTGAACCAATTCTATGGGATCATTTTAGTTAGGGAAAAATCTGAGACGTGCTGGAAATTCAGAAAGTTCACGTGGAAGAGAAAGGCATCCCCTGCAGAGGTGAAAAACTGAGGTGCCAAGCCAGGGGCCAGGGCAGGGCCGGGGCTGGGATGTCCTGAGGGAAGAAACCACCTGGAGCTGCAGAGATTCCCTAAAAGCTGCTCCAAACACCAGAACTGTGCAGTGCAAGTTTCTCCTGTGCCCATCAAGCTTCTGCTGCTGCTGTTGCTGCTGATGCCAGGTTTGAGGAACAGGACACAGGAGCCTCTCCAGCCTGGGGGCATTTTACAGCCAGTGCTGAAAAGTCTCCCAGAGAATCCCCCAAAATGCTGAGTGAGGCAGGGAGAGGATCAAACTGACTCCTTTTAGACATAAAAAGTGCTCTGCCCACCTGGAACGATTGCAGAACTCTTTGTAGGGATTGGCAGCAGAAAATTCCCCCCTGCAGGAGGCTTTGGAACAGATGGAAAAGCTCCGCTGCCAGCCCTAAATGGGGTTTTTGCCTCCCTCAGCAGCATCCCAGGGTCACTCAGAGCAGGTTGGACATTTGTTCCTAGAGAAACTTCCCATGGCTGGCTGGGGCGGGTTGGGATTTCTCTGCTCTGGCTGGGCCTGGCTCGGGAAGGAGGGAAGAGCTCTTCCATTGACAGAGCACCAAGGATCCATGGCGGGAAAGGGCTCTCTGGGGCAGTGTCAGGCCGCTGTCCCCAGCTGTTACCTGGGAGCTGTTTGGTAACGGCCAGGGTGGCTTCTGGCACTGAGTTCCAGCCCAGAGCCCTTGAACTTTCTGTCTGAGCCACCAGAGCTCCAAAAATGACATTGATCAAACCATGGAGTCCTGGAATCGTTCAGGCTGGAAAAGGCCTTTAAGGTCACGGAGTCAACATCCCCCAGCAGTGCCAGGGCCACTCTGGCCATGTCCCCAGGTGCCACATCTACAGGGCTTTAAATCCCCCCAGCGGTGGGGGCTCCACCCCTGCCCCAGGCAGCTGTGACAGGGCTGGACAGCCCTTTCCATGAAGAAATTTTCCCCAATATCCCACCGAAACCTCCTCTGGCCCCCCCTCTCCTCCTGTCCCTGTTCCCTGGGAGCAGAGCCCGACCCCCCCGGTGCCCCCTCCTGTCAGGGAGTTGGGCAGAGCCACAAGGGCCCCCCTGAGCCTCCTTTTCTCCAGGCTGAGCCCCTTTCCCAGCTCCCTCAGCTCTGCTCCAATCCTTTCTTTCCCTGCCAGGATGATTCCTTTGCTCTTGCAAAGCCTTTTCAATATTTCAGACCTGTTCAAGAGCCCGTGCTCGAGCTCTCCCGGCAGCTGAAGAGCCCAACTTCAGTAAGGGAAGAACAGCAGAAATTCTGAATTTCCACCAGCACAAAACACTGAATTAAACCCAAACCCCGCATTAGGCAAAGCAGGAGCCAGGAAGTGCCATCAGGCCCAGTGACTTCATCTGCAGCCCTTTGTCCCTGCTCCCGAAAATATTCATTAATTACATCATCAGGGCTATTTTTGCCCCGTGCTCTCTGACTCAGAGCTCAGGATGGAGCTGCCCTGGGCAGGACGAAGCTGCTGCCTGCAGGATTCTCTTGCATTAGGGGAAAATAAAATGAAAGAAACAACAAGAAAAGAAACAATAAAGTCATGTTTGAAATGGAGGAGGTATTTTTGAGCAGTGGCAGACAATTCTCCCCTGTTTCCTACATTATAAATGTCCTTTCTGCGCCGAATGGATGGGGAAATAATGGCCTGAGTGGTTCACTTTTATCTGGCAGTTTTTGTTTTCAGAGATGGGGAGAAAGGAGTTCATTTCTAACCTGAAGAGATAAAGAGAGATTGCAGAGTCGAGATCAAAAGCTGTGGCAAAGCAGATTTGCAGAGTGTGGCTGCGGGAATGACCTCCCTCAGTTCCCGTGTCCCTCTGCTTGTCGCTCCCATGCCTGGGCACGGAGTTAAACACCGTGGGGACGTGGGGAGTGACCTCGGTGGCCTCAGCTGTGTCTGTCACTGCGCAGGGACTGTGCAAAGCACGGAGGTGAATCCTTGTTTCCAGCACCCCCCTCTCCCCATGGACCAAACCTCCTGGGGAATGTTCACAATCCTTTTCTTCTGCTGGAAAACGGAGTGTAAATAAAATTTCCACCTGCTCCACAAAGCCTTCATTGATGTTGATGAATTTCTTGGGGAGTTTAAGAGTCCCTAAACCAAATATTCATTTTCCTTTCTGTTGTTCACTTTCATTCGGTACTGAGGGGAAAACATCTTTGATGGAAACTTGGAGCTTGAGGCAGCTCCAGTGCAGAACCTGCTCCCTGCTCTGAATCTTCCCATTTCCCAGGGGAGCATCCCACAGCCCCGGCCTCTCCATATCCCTGGGCTCTAACTCCAGTGGCTCCACCTGGATCCCTCCCAGCCATGGCCTGATCCCACTCTCAGCTCGTCCCCACTCTAAATCCTTGTTTTCCTATGGAAACTCCCATTTCTCCCAGCTGCCTGCAGCCGTTCAGCTCACACAGGGAGCCTCTGGATCAGCCTCAGGTGCCTCCTGAACAGCCTGAGCAACTGGAAATGAGATGTTCCTGCTGCTGGATTTTATTCCTCTGGCAGGAATCGATCTCCTCTTTCCTTTCCCTCCCTGTTCTCAACAGAGCTTGAAATTAATTCACTTCTCTGCCATCCATCAGATTCCCTCTCCCACTCCGTGTCCTGATGGATACACAGGGATCAGATCCCCCCGGTGCCCAGCACAGGGCTCTCCATGTTCCCTGCTTGTCCCAGCTCCTGGGAAACAGCTCATCCTGTGGCTGGGAGCTTCCAAACCAGCCCAGTTGTGCCTCAGGGGTGACTTCCCGGCCCTAAAAGCCCTTGGGGACAGCCAAGTGCTCCCCTGGGGACAGTAAAATGTTTCCTCTGGGAAAAACAGCACCAGCCTGGGCTCTCCATGGCCTCGGGGCTCTTCCCATCCAGGCTTTGGACGCTGCCAGAGTCCCCCCACAGCTCCCACCTTGGCCCTTGTGCCCCAGGGAAGGGACAGGGACAGGGACAGGGACAGGGAAGGGACGGGACAGGGAAGGGAAGGGACGGGACAGGGACAGGGACAGGAACAGGAACAGGGACAGGGACACACCTTGGCTCTGCTCAGGAAAACCCAGCAGCCCCAGGGATTACTGAGAACCCATCCAGGCAGGATCCTGAGGGGACAAACCTCTCACAGAAGGGCAAAGAACTCAGATCCTTTCTATTCAGGTTTTTCTTGGCTTCAAGAATTGTGCTCCAGCAGAAATTTAAAAGCAACATCCCCAATCTCATCCCATCCCTGAGGCGCTGGAGGTGGCCAAAAGGCAAATTTGTAAGAAATTCCTCTTTTTTTTTCCCCTTTTGCTTGTTGGTTTTGGTCCAAATTGGACTGAAACCAGTAGCACCTTTTTAAATTTATCCCTGAGCAGAAACTCCCCCGGGTTTGCAGCTGCTCCCAAGAAACCACTCCAGCTTCCCTGAGGATGGGGGAGGGAGAGGCTTTGAGTGGCCCTGAGAGGCTGTGGGGAATCAGGGAGCATCCTGAGCTGGGAGGGACCCCCAGGATCACCCAGTGCCACCCCGACCCTGCACAGACCCCCCAACGACCCCACCCTGGGCATCCCTGGCAGCGCTGTCCAAACGCCCCTGGAGCTCTGGCAGCCTCGGGGCCGTGCCCATTCCCTGGGGAGCCTGGGCAGTGCCAGCACCCTCTGGGGGAAGAGCCTTTCCCTGAGATCCATCCCAACCCCCCTGGCCCAGCTCCAGCCGTTCCCTGGCTGCTGTCCCTGTCACAAGGCCAAAGATGTCCCCTCGTTATGGGAAATTTCCTCACGGCTGTGAAATGTTGGACTCAACCCCTGTGAGAGCTGTGGGAAACACTCAGGAGAAAAGGGATACTGAAATCAGCCAGAGAGAAACTCCCTGGCAGTTTTGGGCATTAGAAAGGATTCCCTCGGGTCCTGTCCTGGTCACCAGAGCAGAGCTCAGTGCCTGAAGGTGCTGGGAACACAGAGGAGGAGGTGGATTCAGTGGAGGCTCCAGATGCTGATGGATTCTGGGTGCTCCAGACCCTGAGGGCATCCAGGAAGAGAAAAGGCACCTGGGAACGGGGGCAGGGGTCACTAATGGTCAGCTCCGGGAGGGATGGACAACCCCCAGGCAGCACCTCCTGTTCTTGGGCACCTGGGAGATGTGGCAGTGCCACCCTCCTGTGCCAGGCTGGGGGCAGGGCGGGGCTGCAGCTCTCCCTGCTGCCTTCCCAATTAAAGCCTTCGGGAGAGATTCATTAACTGGCCTGGTTTGGGCTGCACTTGCAGCTGCAGGGATTTTGCAGCCCCTGGGAGGGAAACCTGGGCCCTCTCTGCCTTCTCCAGACCCCCCTGAGGCTCCCCCCTCCCACCAGTCCTGAATAATTCCCCGGTATTCTCTGGTCATTCCCAAGCTCGATTTGACCTTGGCAGCTTTCCCTGAGGTCACGGGGACCTCATGGGGTCACCAGAGCCAGAACCAGCCCCTTATGGGGAAGCTGTTCTGGGGAAGCCCCGGGAAGGCTCCTCCTCCTCCCAAAAATGCCGCTGCTCCTTAAATCCCGTGGATCCAGCCCCGAAGTGTGCGAGCATCCTTGGGGATAAATGGATTCCTTTCAGGTTTTTGTTTTCAAGGGGGTGTTGGAGGAGCTGCCCGGTGCGGAGCTGTTGGCAGGGCGGGTACTGAGCTGAGGGAAGAGGGGATGGAGCAGGGAGTGACCCCTGGCTGTGAGGAGGGCAGGTGGCCCCAGAACCTCTGCCGGTCACAGGGGCCACAATAACCCGTGTTTGACTGGCCCCCGTGGGCTCCTCGGGGGAGGGGAGGGGAGGGGAGGGGTGGGATGCAGCGGTGGAGTGGCTGGGCTGTAACTCAGGTTGCTCTGAGAGGCCTTACAATTGCTCTGGGATAGATGGGATATCTGAATTCCACGTTACTTCCATGGCTGGAATTTCACCTCTGTTTGCAGGAATTGCTCTCTGGGTTCCACAGAACCCAGCTCAGGATTTCAGAAGGGAACACTTTCTGTAAATCGTTCCTTTATCCTGATTTACCCCAGACAAATCTTTGATTCCCTTCTTTTCACAGGCACCGAACTGAGTTAGTGAGGCTGGGAGAAAACACAGAAAATACAGCGGGGTGGGAAATGGATGTGCTGTTTACTGGGAATGGGAATCATGGGAACAGCCCCCGGCATCCAGGAGCTCATGGAGATCCCAGTCCTGCTGGAAGGGAGAGCTCATTTGTGTTTATCTGTTTGCTGGATGTTTTGTGGGATTTTGGAGCGTTTTATATTAATGGATTTCCCTTTGTATCCCAAAGCTTGGCAAGCAATGAGAAACACGATGAAGAAAGGGACAATAAGTCAGTCACGGATTTGGGATTTCAGCTGTTCAGACTCCCAAGAAAGGTGCGGGAAGGGAAAACAATCCCTCTTTTCATGCCTGAGGGCAGGAGCTGCTTGAGGGCATTTTCTGTGATTTTCCTTGCTAGAAAAAGGGACATTTCCTCATTTCTGAGCCCAAAAATCCGCTGCTCATTGTGGCTGCCTCCAAGTCACCCCAGTGTGCACCGGGGTCCTCCTGGAGCTGCCAAACCTTTCCCTTCCCCTGCCCTGAGTTATTCCCACCAGAGAGGGCAACAAAAGGAAGCTGTTATCCCGTTCTTCATCCCAGCTCTTCCAGGAATGCCTCGGGATTCCAC
>VZRO01002006.1:102063-122018 GCA_013397915.1 Daphoenositta chrysoptera
GCCCTGAGCCCCAGCCCAGCCCGGCCGGCCGGGAAAGGGCTCTCTCCACCCAGGGAAAAGGGAATGAAAAGCAAAGCTGGCGTCCCCTGCCAGGAGGAGCCGAGCAGCCCCCCCTTCTCCGAGACTTTGGGGATCAAAGGGCCCTTCCCAGACCCCTTCTGCCATCCCAAATCCAGGCCCTTTCCACGGCTGACACTGAGCAGAGATTGGAACTGCCAGACAAAGGGAGCAGCCAGGCTCAGGCATCTGATTCATCTGACATTATACACCCAAAGGCTGGAACTGCGGCTTGTCCCTGCCTGGAAAGCCCTGCCTCTGAAATCTGTGGATCTTTTTCCACTGGTTCCATTTCCATCAATAAGGAAGTACAACGGGCTGTGCAAACATTGCTGCTTTTCTGTGCTCTCAGTCCCCAGGGATGGATCCCAAATCCCCTGATCCCAGCCATGCCCCCCAGGGATGGATCCCAAATCCCCTGGTTCTGGCTGGGCCGTTCCCAGCACTGTGTGTCCCAGATGGGAGCCAGGCTCAGGCCAAGGAAGGGACACGGGCTCTGGTGACCTTTCCTTATCTTTCCTACAAATCCTCTGGGCATGGAAGAGCAGTTTTTGGCAAATGAGAACTGCGTAGAAAACACCCGGATCCCATTGCCATTCCAGGACTCTCTGGCACTGAAGCCTCCCTGGCTGGATGATGAATGGACTGGGCCGAGGCTGAGCTCAGGCTGGGCTCAGCCATCTCCTCCTCTTAGCACAGCTTAAACCCCAGCTTAGAACTGAGCCGAAGAACTGATTTCAGCAGTCTGAACATGAACTGCAGCTCTCGGAGAGCCGATCCCAAAGTCAGCAGAACCAGGCCCAGCTTTTGCTGAGTTAGCAACGAAGTCCAGTTTTATTCCCGGGGCTTTTCCAGGGAGAGTTTGAGAAATGAGGCCCTGTGGGCCTGGCCAGCGCCCTGGGGAGGCTGTGCTGCCACTTGGGGAGAGAAGCAGAGTTTTATTTCCCCTGCTCTGCCCAAGCTCCCCCTCGGGCTCCCTCCAGCACCATTCCCAAGGGCAGGAATTCCAGCCCAGGAACAGCTGCAGCTCCGGTTCAGCAGCTGGGCTTTGGAGAGTTCCAGAGGCAGGAGCTCATGGCTGAGCTGGTGTAAATACAGGGAATTAATATAAAGGTCTGGAATTTTTCAGGCAACCGCCCTGAGCCCTGATCAGAAATGCCACAGGTTCCTTTGGAGGGGATTTGCACCAGGAATTGGCAGCACTGCTGTTGCTGTAACTGCCAAACCAAGGCTCCACTCCAGGGTTAAGCCAGAGGATCCAGATAAGCCAGGACTGTTCCCAGCCCCCGTCACCAGGGCTGGAACTGGGTGATCTTTAGGGTCCATTCTGACCCAAACCAGGCTGGGACTCTGTGGGTTTATTTTTATATTCCCATTGTTTTATTTTATTTTATTTTATTTTATTTTATTTTATTTTATTTTATTTTATTTTATTTTATTTTATTTCATTTTATTTTATTTCTGGGTTGGTTTCCTGCCCATTCCCTGAGCTGAGTCAGGGAATACCCACAGAACCAGAACTTGGAGGAGCAGGACCACCTCATGCAGATTTTTTTCAGCCAAGCACAGGGATTTTCCCATTTTTCTTCCAAGAATTTTCAATTCCCAGCCCGTATGTTCCCTATGATGGGTTTAACTCTCTTGATTTATGGAAACAATCTGGGGGGGGAGAGCAGGAAACGAGTAAATCCCAGGATGTGCAATAAAACCTTTGCCAATGATGGCTCCTGCAATCATGAGACAAAGGTCTCATCCTTCTCTGCCCCCGCCATGCTCCATTCAAGATTCACTCTCTTAAACTTTCTGAGGCGAGGAATAAAAGAGAAAATTCCAATTCTCCTCCAAATATAAACCCCGAGCACAACAAAGCCCCAGATGCATTTCCCTGCATCGATTGGAAGGTGTTCACTCCGGGCACGGACCAAATGTCTCTACACACATTAATATTGGGATCAGGCTCACAAATGTCGTCTCTATTTCATAACATGGGAAGCAGAGACTTTTGGGAATGCTCAGCCCTTCATTCAATCCGTCTCCTTGTTTATTTTTTCCCTGCCTTCTCTGGGAAGAGGCTCCAAGGCTCCGCTATTTTTAGTCCCTGAGTTGTGAGCTGGCTGCCAGAGAACAGGACGGAGCCAGTTGGACCAGCCCTGGCAGAGGCAGTTCCAGGGATGGATGGGGTTTGAGAGGGTCCAGGACACTTCCACTTGGAACAGTCCATGGAGGAAATGTCCTGGTCTGGAGCCCGTGGGACTGAGTTCTTCCCAACGCCTGGCTCTGGGAATCTCGGCCCCAGCATCCCAAAGCAAGAGCTCACTTTTATTTCCAGTCAACCAAGGAAATGGGGGCTCGAAACTTTAAGTGGCTGAATTTGTGGTCAGGACATCAAAGAAGCACTTCAGGAGCTGCTCGAGCTCCAGCAGCTGCTCCCTTCAGAGCAGTTTCTCTCCAAGATCCCATTGCTTTTCCCCCATTCCCTCCTGGTTTCCTGAAGCTCTCCTTGGCCTCCAGCATCAGACCTGGAGAGCCACTGGTGCAGGTGAGGTGGGGCTTGGGCATAGAATTAAACACAAGGAACAAACTCTTGTCACCTCATGGCTGGCCTGGGACAGTTGGTCACTGGCAGAGTCCTGAACTTTCCCAGATGGTTCAGACAGAACTTCCACAGAATCCTGGAATGGTTTGGTTGGAAGGGACCTTAAACCCACCCAGTCCCACCCCTGCCATGGCAGGGACACCTTCCACTGTCCCAGGCTGCTCCCAGCCCCAATGTCCAGCCTGACCTGGGACACTGCCAGGGATCCAGGGGCAGCCACAGCTGCTCTGGGCACCCTGTGCCAGGGCCTGCCCACCCTCCCAGGGAACAATTCCTTCCCAATATCCCATCCAGCCCTGCCCTCTGGCAGTGGAAGCCATTCCCTGTGTCCTGTCCCTCCATCCCTTGTCCCCAGTCCCTCTCCAGCTCTCCTGGAGCCCCTTTAGGCCCTGGAAGGGGCTCTGAGCTCTCCCTGGAGCTTCTCCTCTCCAGGTGAGCACCCCCAGCTCTCCCAGCCTGGCTCCAGAGGGAGCCAGGGAACAGCTCTGGGGCCTTCCCTGGAGTCACTCCAGCAGCTCCACGTCCTTTATGCCACAGCTCTTCCTCAGACACCTGAGAAAAGCAGGCAGCACCATCCCCTTTTCTGAAATAACTCCCAATCCTGTGGTTTAAGACCTGGATAAATCCAGGTCTCCGAAATGCCCCCCACTAAAGTCACCACTGCCTTTTTCCCAGCCTTGTTTTGAAGTGCCTGAAACAGCTCCATGAAATTCCTGGGACTTGGTGCAAGAGCCCTGCCTGAGCTTGGGCTGCAGTTCCAGCCAGGCAGCAATGATGGAAGTGCTGGAGCAGAAAGGAAAAGCTCCCTGCTCCCTTCAGGAGCTGTCAGCCAGAAAGGAAGGAGAACATGATCCATTTTGGGCACAAACCCATCTCCTAGGCCAAGAAAGGAAACAAATATGGTAATTCATAAAAAAAGGGGGTAGGGAAGGAGGAGGGCTCGGGTTTATTTCTTGCCTTGCCTCGAGAGAGAAGTGCCAGCTTTCATCTTCTCTCCTCCTGCTTTTCCTGGTGTTTCTGTGCCCTCCTTTCCCCTGAGCTCCTGAGGAGCTGGAGCAGCCTCCCAGTCCCAGCTGTGCCATGTGCCAGGGAGCAGGGGTGGCACAGGTGACACGGGGCCAGCCAGGCTGGAGCTGCAGAGGCCGCCTCGGGCCCGAGCAGGGCAGGGCTGGCCCTGCGTCCCTCAGGGACACCGGGGGTGGCACCCAGGGCTGCCCTGCTCCCCACCGAGGGCCTGCTCTGCCTCCTCCCAGCTCCTCAGGGGCTCCGCTCAGCAGGGAGAGCCAAAAAACACAGACACGGCCCAGTTCCAGCCTCAGAGAGGGAGGATTTTCCAAACCAGAAAGCCCGGGAGAGCTCCAGATCCCCGGGATGGGGCTCAGGCCAGGCCTCCCCTCCTCTCATCAGTCCAGGGGGCACAGGAGCATCACAGGACATGGATTTGTCACATATTTCTCACACCCAGAGAGGGACAGTGACGGCATCCCGAGGCTGCTTTACACCCTTATCCGCTTCATATTCCTTGGGAAAAGAATGGATTCAATGACGAACAAACAGCACTGAGACCTCAGTGTTAACTGATCATCTCTGGTATCCAGGGATGCTTAAAGCTGGCAGAAAAAGAACTTGTAGGAATTTAGGAGGAGCCTTTCTGAGCCAATTGCTGCAGTCAGAGCTCACCTTGCAGGTGGCACTGGGAGCTGAGCTCTATTTTTATGGAAGTTTCAGGACTCCAAGGCATGTGATGAGATTCAGCTTCCAGCTCAGTAACTTCAGCAGTGCTGATAAAACTTAAAAATAACACCTCCCCTCCAGCTCCCCAGCTCCCCAAATCACTTTAAAAAGGAGAATCTGACAAATTTTCCATTTTAAAAGGCAGATGCTTCCAAAGGCAAGCTCCAGATCTTGGAGAAAGCAGCTCTGAAGTTTTGGGGGATACAGAACTTCCCAGGTGGCTCCAGGGGAGGGGATTTCAGGCTCTTTCCCTGAGCAGCAGAGGAGGAAAATTTTCCCAGGAATCAGGGCTGGTGGAGGGTGGGGATCCTGGGAAGGAGTTGTGGAATGGAAGCAGAGCTGAGTGAGGAGTTCTGGATGTTTGGAATCGATAACACTGCTGGAAAAGGGATTTTATTCCATCCTCAATCCCTTCAGTTTGGCCAGGCCTTTCCCCACCCCGGGGCTTCAACAGCTCCTCTAATTCCCTTTCCTGGAGAATGGAGCCAAAATCCCCAGGAGATCTTCAGGAGGGAAGCTGAGAGATTCCAGGTCCAGCTCTTCAACATCAGAAAGCTGGGAGGGCTCCTGGAGGAACCACAGAATCCCAGAATCCCAGACTGGGTTAGGTTGGAAAGCGGTTTAAAGCCCATCCAGTCCCACCCTTTATCCAAACAAATTGTCAATAATATTAATAATGTTGTTAATAACATTAATATCTGCTTGCTGATGACAAATAAATGTTCCGATGCAGTCCTGAGCAACTCCTGATCGATGGGTTATTGATGGCTCCTGTCACTGCTGTCTCTTGGTTTTACTGATGGTTTTTTTATCATGTGAAGAACATTTCAGCAATGTTCATTTTTCACACAGAGCGTCTTTAAGTTGGGGTTTTTTTTGTTTTAAGCTGAAAGCAAATTCCAGCTCCCACTTCCAGCACTGAGTCCCGGCTTTCTGAGCTGCACAAACCTTTCAGGGATTTTCAAGCTCTGACTTTGTATCCAGACATGGCCCTGGCAGGTTCTGAGTGGAACTGGGGCAGCTCAACATCCTGCAGGAGGAAACTCCACCGGCCCCTCGGTCTGCTCAAAAATCCCATTGTCCTGACTGGAAGGAAAACCCTGGCAATCCGTGGGATCTGATGGAGCTGGGCAGGTTTAACAAACCCTCAGCTCTTAAAATCAAACCTCCCGGAGTGAGGGCAGCAGGGAGGGGAGCTGGGAATGGCCAGCAGCGAGAGCAGCACCCCAGGGCACGGGGAGGGCAGGGAGAGGCCACGGCTGGGGCTCCTTTCCCCATCTTTATCCACAGGGAATGGCCTGGCCCAGCTGTTCCCACAGGGAATGGCCTGGCCCAGCTGCTCCCAAGGGAATGGCCTGGCCCAGCTGCTCCAGCAGCTCCGCAGCAGCCTCGAGCCCCTGCGCTGGAAAACTCCGCTCCTGCAGCTGCTGGGGGTGAGCAGGGGCTGAGCTCTGCCCCTTCCATCCCTGCCGTGCCACGGAGCCCTCCAGGGATGGAACAACACATTCCCAAAGCCTGGCTCAGCAGGGATCAATAACCCATTCCCAAAGCCTGGCTCAGCAGGGATCAGTAACCCATTCCCAAAGCCTGGCTCAGCAGGAATCAATAACCCATTCCCAAACTCCAGCTCATGGCTGTGCTCACAGCCCGGGGACCCTTTCTGGATGAATTGTCCACAGCCTCATTCCTGGAAATTGAGCTGCTCCCATTTCATCACCTGGCCATGTCCTTTTATCACCTGGACACATCCTTTTCCCACCTGTTCATATCCTTCTACCACCTGGACACGTCCTTTTATCACCAGTCCATGTCCTTTTGGTGCCTATCCATGTCCCTTTCCCACCTGGACACATCCTTTAACTGACGGATCCATGGCTGTGATTGTCACTGGAGACAAGAGGATGTGGCACCTGCTCCCAACAATTCCCCCACCTTGTTTGTGATCACTGAACTTGTCCCTGCTTCCCCACTGGGAAAGGGAGAAACAAGGAGCTGATTCTGCTGGGGGTATCCGTGCAAACAAAGCCTCAGCTGAGCACATCCCCGGGCAGGGAGGAGCGGGAATTCCCGGCCATGGAAGGCTCTCAGTCAGTGCCAGGGGGCGGAGGAGGGAGCTGAGACTGAAATTGTCAGCGGGGAGTGGTTGGTGCCACTCTGCTCCTCTCGCAGTGCAGCTCCCTCCCCATTCCCACTCACACTTCCCAGCTCAGAAATAGCGGAGTCCCTGGCCCTGGCAGGGAGGTGCCACCCTCAGGAGCTGCATTCGCTCAGCTCCACAGCCTCTCCCTGTGGGAATGTTGCCTAAGCTGGAGGATGCTCTGGAGAGGCTCAGGACTTCCTTCCTGTCCTTTCCCAACTTCAGGGCTCTCCCCTCTGCTCCCATTCTTGCTTTCTTAGAGGTGAAAAGGACCTAAATATTCCCATGGCAGGGAAGATCCATAATCTGTCCAAAACAGGGAAGCTCCACCTGCAGGTTCAGTGTTTGAGCCCCTGCTCCTCCACCCAGAGGGAGCTGAAATGCCACCAGAACTCCGAGGTGTTCCCATTCCAGGAGTTTCTCCTTGTCATGGCATCAGCTCTCCCATCCCAGGCCCTGTGAGCTCCCTTCTCCCCCCATCCCACACTATCCTGCCTGGCCCCGAGGCCCTTTCCTGGCAGTCAGGGGCTGGGATGTCCCTGGAGCTGGGATGTCCCTGGAGCTGGGATGTCCCTGGGACCTGGGATGTCCCTGGGAGCTGGGATGTCCCTGGAGCTGGGATGTCCCTGGAGCTGGGATGTTCCTGGGACTGGGATGGCAGCAGGCTGGGATGTCTTGGGAGCCGGCATATTCCTGGGAGTGGGGATGTCTCTGGAGCAGCGATGGCAGCAGGCTGGGGGCGGAGAGCTGCTGCCAGCTGCCATCACGGAGCAGTGACAAATGAGGGCTGAAGCTTTGCTGGGAGCGAGGTCGGCTCCTGGCACTTCTGCCCAGCACTGGCAGCGGAGCAGGGGAGGCAGGAGAGCACCTGGAGGTGTCACACGAAGAGCAGCTCCTCAGCCAGGCTGCGAGGGACCAAAAGCAGCCAAGGGCAGTGACAAGGAGACACCGGGTTCTGCTGCAGGTAAATTGACCCGGGAGGTCACCAGCACCTGGCTGAGCTCTGCAGCAGCTCATTACGAGCTCTCTGACAAACGGATTCCTTTTTGTGCGCTCTGTCTTCCCTCAGCGGGAGAAACGCTCCTGGCCGGGGTGGGAGCCGTGCTGGGAGCTCTGTCCAGCCCTGGCACTGCCCGGAGAGTCCTGGCAGATCAGGGAAGGGGACAGGGCGGGGGCTGAGCAGCAGCGCTGGGGACGAAGGGCTCTGTTAAATCCCCGTAAATGAGTTCTTCATTAGCGTCTCTAATTGTTGGTGAGGAGCAGAGTGCGGACTCCAGCCAGACAAATACGCTTCAATGATCCCGAGTCCTTCCCAGCCTCTTCCTGCAGCCCTTCCCCACTGCAGCTCTCAGGCCGGGGGCAGCAGGAGGAGCTGGGCTCAGCCTCTCCTCCCCTCAGGACTCGATTGCCCCCTGTCTTTGCTTCCTTTCTTTGCTGAAGCTCTGTTGCCCCCCTGGTGTCCCTCAGGAGGATCCTGGCTGTGCCATTCCCATTCCCACTCCCATTCCCGTTCCCGGTGCAGCCCAGCTCAGATGGTTTCCCAGGCACGAGGCCAGTTCTCTGTTTTGTGTCTCGTTTGTCGAGGCTTTTTCCCGTTAATCTCTGTAATCAGAGCCCGCAGCTGCCGCAGCTCCAGGAGCAACAGGAGGAGCAGCATCCCAGCCCCCCCGCAATTCCCACCTCCCTCCCCTGCCCTGCCTCCCGTTGTTGATGCTCTCAGGTGCCACACTCCAGCTGGGTGGTGGGACTTGTGAGGGAAACACCAGACCTGGTGCTGGGCTCAGCCGATTCCCGGGAATTCGCTGGCGCGGCGCAGCCGCCGCGGAGCCCGGGGCCGAGGGCTGGAGGCAGGGAAATGTTTCATTCCTGCTCGGATGAGCTCACGGGAGCCAGGCCCGTGCCACTGCCCCAGCAGCACGGACCCTGCCTGCCCGAAGCTCCGCGGCAGCCGCACATCAGCAGTACAGCACAGGGAGAGGGGATGGGGGACGGAGCGGGAGTTGCACCGGCAGGGAGGCGGCGAGCGCAAGGAATTGGCTGCTGTGCCTTGGAGCCGCTCAGCTGCTGCCGGGCCGCATGAGATCACTCCCTCCGCTCTCCTGCACTCCTCCTTAATGAACTCGGCGCTAATCAATGCGGCGAGGGGAGGGCACCATCACTCCTCCACGGTTCAGGCTCCAGCAGGTTCGCTCCGGGCGGGAGTGGCGGCCACGGCTCCGGTCAGGAAATACAGGGAAGCTTCAGCTCTTCCCAGGAAAGCAGCGGGGCCGTGGACACGCAGTATTCCGCTCTTATTTTATGATGGAGCTGTTCCCTCCTACTCTGTCTGCATGGAGGAACCAGGCATTCATCTTCCAGCTGGAGGAACGCCAGGCAGGGATGGGATCCACGGCCCCGAATACCAGGCGGGGATGGGATCCATGGCTTCACACTACCAGAGGGCAGGGAGGGATGGGATATTGGGAAGGAATTGTTCCCTGGGAGGGTGGGCAGGCCCTGGCACAGGGTGCCCAGAGCAGCTGTGGCTGCCCCTGGATCCCTGGAAGTGTCCAGGGCCAGGCTGGACAGGGCTTGGAGCAGCCTGGGACAGTGGAAGGTGTCCCTGAACGTGGGAGGGGTGCGGCTGGAGGGGCTTTAAGGTCCCTTCCCACCCCAACCATTCCAGGATTCTGTGATTTCTCCTCTAATCCTCAGGGTGATGAGCCACGGAATGCTGAGCAGGATCCACCTTTTCCAGGTGTTCCCACAGCAGCAGCTCAGGAGAGAGTCCTGCCCCTCAGAGGAATTTCAGAGTTTGCCCTCTCAGGGAACACAAACTCTGCCCTGGGCTGCACTCTCAGAGCTCAGGGTGGGTTTGAGAAGCTTTTGTTTGGATGTTTTATTTGGACTGAGAGATGGGAACAGCATCCCCTGAGCGAGCGGAGGGGACAGGGATGAGGGGGGTGACAGAGAAATGTGTCGGGGATGAGCTCTAGCCGGGGTTATGGCTCTGTTAAATGCTGAACGCTCCTGGAGCTCTCATCCGCCTCTCACTGCCCACATCCCGATTTCTCCAGCACTGAATGATAAAGGTGAAGTTTTACAGTCCCTGTGTCACTGACAGGCCCCAGGGGGAATGTCCAAGGAGGGGAGCTGCTCTCCCAGGAAAGATCTTTCCTGACCATCTGTGGGCCTCCAGGAGCCCATCCTCAGCAAGGACCCCAGAGGCATCAACATTTTTGGTTCCGTCTCCTTTTTCAGATGCACCATTTATCTAGTTTGTACATATTTTTAAGAAGAACAGACATTTCCAGCAAAGGAGAAACCAGTTCTGGGACAGACCTAATCCCCCCCCGCCTCCCCAGTCAGCCTGGAATCAGCCTTAAAACTCTCAAACATTTTGGGTATTTCTTGCCTCCAACCAGCTCCAGCCCTTCTGATCCCGATTCCTTTGGTCTGGAAGTGCCCCTGGTGCCTTAGGATTTCAGCTTTTATATTTTTCATATTCTGCAATTCATTAGTGTGTAACTCTAAACTCCACACAGCCTGTCAGCTGCTGTTCTCCCGTTCTGGTCAGATAAAACAATTCCTCTCTAGGCCTGGGAATCAATCACTGTCTCAAGCCCCAAGAAATGTAAACAAAGTGAGTTGGGGGGGAGCAAACTGGGGGTAATGACTTCATTACCTGAAGCTGTAACTGGAGGATTAACCCCGATCTGCAAATGGTCCAGACTTGTCAGAGCATGAAAACCCCGTGACCCCGTGGTCCGTTCCGGGTGTAGCCCCTGGGGCTCTGACTGCCCTGACAGGCCCTTCAATAAACACCCGCTTTTATCCTATTAATTTAGTCTGGCCTCTGGTTTTAGGTAGCCCCATCGAGGCACCACCCCCACAACAGAAGTTCCCCCTCCTGTGTCACTTGTCCCCTGCTGATTGTTCCTCTTTCCATCCCTTATGTCATGGTGAGACGGACGTGACAAGCAGAATTCACACCAACTCCATTCGAGAGGGAGAGAAACTCCTTATCTTTAATACCACGGTCATCTCTTTTATAGAGTTTTAGAGTTTACGTAGTATTAAGGCACAACAGACTTGGCTAAACCAATCAGCACACACCACTGGGTGAAGACACAATAAACACGCAGCATGTTTCTCCAACAGTAACTCAGCTACGCCTCCTTCCCATGGTCCTTTTCTAGCCCAAGTAACAGACCTGAGACATAATTTTACAAAGGTAACAAAGCCTTCATTTCACAAGGTTTTACCTGAATGCTACACAGTTATTACACCCGTGGCTCTGGAGCTGCCACAGGGACACGCCAGGAAAGTGTCCCTGGCAGACAAATGGGTTTGTGTCCTCCTGGAGAGGCTCGGGGAGCAGGGAGGGGATGAGGAAATGGGCTGCTGGAGGAAAGTTTGGTGCTTGTCCTTCCTGTAGAGACGTCAGTGCAGTTCTGCCTGCTCTGAGCTAATCCGTGCTGGCACGGGGGGCACTGGCTCAGCTCCTGCAGTTCATTTACAGAAATGATCTGATCTCAGCCTCAGGGTTTCCTCTGGGGCGGGAAAAGGAACTGGGTGCTGCTGTGAAGGAGGAAAGGAGCTGAGCAGCCCAAGAGGCTTGCTGGGATGGCATTTGGGGGTTGGGAAATAAGTTTAATTGGTAAGCAAGGCTTGGTAAAGCTGTGCCTTTGCCCTTTGGCTGAGACAGGGCTCGGATCTCCTCCTTTCCTGACAATGGGATGTGTGGGAAGGAAATGGTTCTACTTTTTAGCAAAACCCCTACAGAAATAAATGAAAAAACCAGTAAGTTGGAGAGGGATTATTCCAGCCTTCAAAAATCCAGAGTTTGGACTTTTCTGCTTCATGCCACTTAAGGTGTTTCTTGATTAAACTTCTATTTCCTTTTCAGCACAAGAACTGTGGATTTCTAAATCTTCTCATTGTAAAGGCAGCTCCATTGTGCTCACTCTTGGGGCTTTTGATGCACAGAACCCCAGAGAGGTTTGGGTTGGCAGGCAATTTAAAAATGATCTGGTGCCATCCCCTGCGAGCAGGGACACCTCCCACTGTCCCAAGCTGCTCCCAGCCCCATCCAGCCTGGCCTGGGACACTTCCAGGGATCCAGGGGCAGCCACAGCTGCTCTGGGCACCCTGTGCCAGGGCCTGCCCACCCTCACAGCCAGGAATTCCTTCCCAGTATCCTTCCTAAATTTCCTGTCTCTCAGTCTGAACCCATTCCCCCTGTCCTGGCACTCCAGTTCCCAGTGCAGATTCCATTTCCAGTTCCCCTGTGGCCCCTTCAGACACTGGGATTTTGCCACGAGGACCCCACACACCCTTTCCCTCTCCGGGCTGAGCAGCCCCAATGCTCCCAGCCCGGGTTCTGCTCCTTAGGCAGCCTCATTCCAAACCCATTTCATTGAATGCTAATGAGCAAATGAACTGTGCCAAGCTCTGCGTGCTGAGCCCTGCATGTGCCAGCTGACATTTCCAAATATTCCTTGTGATCTTTACAAGCACCATCACCCCCAGGATGGGAATTGCAGTGTGGGTTTGTTCAGCTGAGACCTGCCCAGGAGAAGTTCCCAACCCTAGAACCCATGGACAGGTAACAGGTGACCGGACAAGGGAATCGCCTGGGGTGGTGCCAGCGGAATCCAGGTTGGATTTTGGGAAAATTGCTTCGCTGGACAAGGGGTTAAATCCTGAACAGGCTGCCCAGGGCAGTGGTGGAGACCCCAGTCCCTGGCAGTGTCCAAAATTCAACAGATGTGGCACCTCATGACGTGGTTTAATGGGAATGGTGGGATTCAGTTCAAAGCTGGACCTGATGAACTTGGAGGTTTTCCCATCCTTAATGAGTCCATGATTCTCCTCAGCCTTAACAAACAGGATCTTTTATTGATGTCATTATGATTTTTTGCCTTTTCTTTTATACCCCTTTTATATACTTTTCCTATAGCTTTTATGTATTCTTAGTGCTTCTAGCCCACATTCTTAGACATAATATGTTTTTAAGCCAAGAGACTGAACACCTTGGAAGCCTCGTAGTGAGGGGTCAGAAAGCCCCAGACACCAAGGGCCTCTCCAGAACACATTCTGTAAACTGAGCTAGGCCCATCCAGGGGAAGGTTCCTCGGAGCAGGGGGTTCACTCGAGCCTCTCCTTGGGGAATGTTTGATAGATGTGCTCATTTGTAAGGCCTAGAATGTGATACCCGACTGCCCGTGGGTGTGCATTCCGGTGTGCTCTGCGGCGCATTCCAGCTGGGTGTGCTGCACCTAAGGGTCCTGAAATAAATACCGAGGTCAAAACCCCTTTTCCCCCTCTGACTGTGTTTGGCTCTTAATTTTAAGACCAGAGAAAGGCATCCTTATCCACTGAAATCTGTTTTCCTCCCCTCTTATTTCCCCAAGACTCCCCTTTCTCCCCACTCCACTCGTCCTTCCTCTCCTTCCAGCCCAGCTCCAGATCTCCCACAGGGACCTGCACCTTCCTGTGGAACAGAGAGGAATCACAGCGGGGTTTGGTCTGCACAGGGCACAGAACCTCCCTAGAAAGAGCTGAGATGGGTGCAAGGAGCATCCAAGGAAGGCAGTGCTGCGCCTCAGAACATCAATTCTCTCTCAACCAAGGTTTCTCTGAGCTGCAGAAAGCTCCACGTGCAGGAACAACTTCACAACAGCAAAATCCAGTTAAATGATGGGAAGGAGAAAATAAAACCTCAGCCAAACACAGCTTTAACTCGGTGCTGTCTTCATGCCCGTTCTCCTCACACATATCCATAGATCTTAATTTACTGCCACTAAAAGCCTCTTAGGAAAAAGAAAAGTCCTTCCAGGCTCTTTGTCTATTTGTGATAAGGCCATGAGCATCTACATTAGCAAAATCTGGAAAAAAAGAGAAATGTTTTAACATTATTTTAATTAAAATGTGATCATACAATTGTTTAACGAGATAAAAATAATTCTCATTCATTTTAATTAGGCTTCATTTTTGCATGCCTGGAGCATCTCCTCCTGTGCTGGGGCTCTGGAACATTCCCAACTCCTCCTGCCTCTCCCATGCCGTCATCCCATCCAGCCCTCATCCCTGACCCTTCCGAGGGGAGATGGGAATGTGGGGAATGGGCAAAGCAGCCTAAAAGGAGAGGAGAATTCCTGTGCCATGGAGAGCCAGAGCTCCCAGTGTTTGCCACAGTTCCACCTGCAGGGAGGGGATGCAGGGAGCACAGCAGATTCCCAGAGCAGCTGTGGCTGCCCCTGCATCCCTGGCAGTGTCCCAGGCCAGGCTGGACAGGGCTGGGAGCAGCCTGGGACAGTGGGAGATGTCCCTGCCATGGCAGGGGTGAAACAAAATCATCTTCAAGGTCCCTCCAACCCAAACCACGCTGGGATTCTGTGAAATGAAGAAACTGGGAGCTCCATGGCTGGACATGAAGGATTCAGGTGTTGCTGTGAATGAACAGAGGAGCTGAGCAGCTCCAATGTGTTCCTAGGATGGTACTTTGGGGTGGGAAAAATGAGTTTAGCTCATAAACAAGGCTGAGAGAGGAGATGGAGATGAGGGAGCTGAGGAAGATGAGGGAGCTGAGGAAGATGAGGGAGCTGGTCGAGATGAGAAGGCTGAGAGCTGAGAGAGCTGAGGGAGCTGAGAGAGGAGAGGGAGCTGGGGGAGCTGGGAGAGCTGAGGGAGCTGAGAAAGCTGAGAGCTGTCAGCTCTGCTGTCTGCTGCCATCACAATCTGTTCCTGCTTCACAGCAAACAGAGCAGGGAAAGGGAAGGGTTTGCCAGGCTGGACAACACAGCCAGGCAGTGCAAGGAGAAAAACTGGGAATATCTCCATAGTCCCTGTGCTGACTAGGGCAGGCACTGGGAAGGAGCAGTCTGTCAACAGGACTGGGGACAGACGTTGGTGGTGGGTTTTCTTCATGGCAAACACCGTTCATGGAGGGAACAAGGGATGCTCACATGTCCTCAGCCAGCTCAAGGATATGGGATCACCTGTGGGCCCTGGGATCAGCCTCTGGGCCCTGGGATCACCTCTGGGCCCTGGGATCACCTCTGGACCCTGGGATCACCTGTGGGCTCTGGGATCACCTCTGGGCCCTGGGATCACCTCTGGACCCTGGGATCACCTGTGGGCTCTGGGATCAGCCTGTGGGATCTGGGATCAGCCTGTGGGCCCTGGGATCACCTCTGGGCCCTGGGATCACCTGTGGGCTCTGGGGTTTGGCCCAGAGCATCACGGAGGGGCCTCAGGATGGGTCTGCTCTATCCCAGACCTTGTGCCCGGAGGATATTCGCTGTGCTGCGACTGAGGTCGATGCGCTGTGGAGGATAAAAAAGCGATTCCCAAAAAGCTCAGCCTGCCCAGGTGCAATGTAGGGAGCCCAGGCTGGGCTCCAGTCTAAAGCTGGTTTTAACTGGCTCAGGAACTGAACACCTGATTTCAGGTGGTGGGGACAGTGTCAGGGTCTCAAGTTCAAAGACTCCAGTATCCCAAGGACCCCCACACTGGAAGGTACCAAAGGCACAGAAGCTTTTGCGAACCTGGCATCTCCTCTGAAATTCCTGTTCCTGAACCAAGCCCCTGAAGGCTGGAATGTC
Source organism: Daphoenositta chrysoptera (assembly GCA_013397915.1). Lineage (NCBI taxonomy): Eukaryota > Metazoa > Chordata > Aves > Passeriformes > Daphoenositta > Daphoenositta chrysoptera. The sequence continues at coordinate 117,176 of VZRO01002006.1, forward strand.
CCTGAGACCCCCGTGCAGGGCACGGCCCCAGCAGCAGTCCCAGCAGCACTGGGGTGCCATGGCCAAGGCAGGACCACATCCCCTAACAAACCACCCCAGTGTTGGCTTTAGCTGGTCACAGGGACGGTGACCCCCTGCCTGTGCTGGGGGCTGATTCTGTAGCTCCTGTTCCCCGAGGATCCATCGGAGGCATGGCAGGAGACAATGAAGCAATAATTCCTCCTCCAGGTGCTGTCCTCCCCTGACATTCTCATTTCCTCCTGCTCCCCACACCAAGACAAAATCCTGATGGGCTCTGCTGATACCTGGAGAGCGGCAGAACTACAAACTCCCCCTCCCACACTGATTTCATTTCTCAAATCATTCTCCCCATTGCAAATATTTTCTGCTTTGTAACAGCTGAGGTTTGAAAACAATGCTGTGTGCACAGATACAGAGCCCTTCTCTTGTTTGCTTGGATTCCTCTGGAGAAAATAGAACTGATTCATTTATTCATTGCATATAAATTCACCAACTGTTTGACTCTTCTTTTTTTAATCATTGTGGCACAAACAGCCCACAGTTTAATTTTTACCAGTTTCCTCATTACTCAGACCTGCTAACCAGGACATGCGAGCACCGAGGTGCTCTTCAGTTGTTTACTGATCGCTCATTTTCCCTAGAATTCCTCATCCATCTCTTGTGGTGTCATTTCTGCTTCTCAGTGTGATGTCTCAAACATTTCTTTAGCAAGAGAAGGTCAGAAAATTAGTGGTGAATAATGACAATTCAATTGAATTGTCCTGGTTTTCCAAGGTAACTTTGTTCTTAGCCAGAGTCTTTACAGAGCTTCTCTTTCCAGGAGGAGCAGCTGCTCCCTTGGCATGGAGATTCATTCCAATATTCCCTGCTTGGGAGTTGGGATAACCCTTGGCAGGGATGTCCCACCTCACCCCACACCTTCAGGGAATCCCAAATGGTTTGGGTGGGAAAGGACCTTAAACCCACTCAGCCCCACCCCTGCCATGGGCAGGGACACCTTCCACTGTCCCAGGTTTCTCCAAGCCCCGTCCAGCCTGGCCCTGGACACTTCCAGGGATCCAGGGGCAGCCACAGCTGCTCTGGGCACCCTGTGCCAGAGGCCTCCCCACCCTCACAGGAGAGGATTTATCCCAAATGTCTGTTCCCATTTTCTCCTTTCCTCCCAAAGCTGGGAATCAGGGAGCATCCTGAGCTGGGAGGGACTCTGAGGATCATCCAGTGCCACCCCTGGCCCTGCAAAGACACCTCAATAACCCCACCCTGGGCATCCCTCCTGGAGCTCTGGCAGCCTTGGGGCCGGGACCATTCCCTGGGCAGTGCCTGAGCACCTCCGGGGAAGAACTGAATCCAGGTTAACTGAAACCCAGCAAAGCGGATTCCGACCAGCTCTGCATATTAAACCTTTTCCCTTCGAAAGAAACGTTCATGGAAAAAAAAAAGATAATAAAAATCCCTTAATTTGTTGTTTCAAAGCAGTGTTGCTGAACAAATATTTCCGTGAAAGTGGAACTCCTGACCAGGGCACCGGGAGCTGCCTGTGCTCCTGGCTCTGTGCTCCCCTGCCATTGTTTTCCTCTCTCACTCATTCCCAAATCCATGGAAATATGGATGTGATTGCACTGAAGGGACAGACTCAGAAAGCTGGAGACTGCTACGTTTGCAAGGGCAGAAATGAGGCCGGGGCAGATGCAAAATTTTATTTTCATCCTCTCATGATGGAGCTTTCCTGTAAATCCACCCAAACTCGGACTTACCTTGGGGATTGTGTGGCAGCTCGAACCATTCCTGAGCATCCCCCCAAGCGCTTTTTAACTTTCTCATTGCATTTTGCGTCCAGCCTTCCCTGCACTAAGAGAATTTCAGAGTCATTTTGGAGGGGGATTGGGAAAGGTTATCAGTTTGGTTTTCTTTGCAGCTCCAATAAATCTCATCCCGGGATTCAATCACGGTGCTCTCCCAGGGCACAGGTCACATCCTGCAAAATCCCCCAGCCAGACAAAACATCCGCCTCTCCAGGGTTCCGCGGAGGGGAAGGAAGGATCCTGGGAGGTGCTGGGCAGAGCCCGGGAGTCACCGAGGTACTTCCAGCTCATTTTCCTCATTGTGCTGGAAATGTTAATGTGGATAAATAATTCATGCCCTGGGTCTGATGTTCAGATCTCCTGGATGAGCAGTACTAATGACACCCCTGGCTCCCGTCTGGCATCAGCTTCCCTTTCCCACTTAATTAACGGGAAACTGAGGCAGGGCTGGCAGCGAGCGCTGCAGGTGGGGCTGAGGAGCTCCCGGAGCTTTAGAGAGGCTTTTAGCAAATAATTCCTCCTTATTGGTGCTGATTTGTTTCTTGGAATCCTGGAATCCTGGAATATCCTGAGCTGGGAGGGACCCCCAGGATCACCCAGTCCCACCCTGGCCCTGCACAGACACCCCAACAACCCCACCCTGTCCATCCCTGGCAGCGCTGTCCAAACGCTCCTGGAGCTCTGGCAGCCTCGGGGCCGTGCCCATTCCCTGGGGAGCCTGGGCAGTGCCAGCACCCTCTGGGGGAAGAGCCTTTCCCTGAGATCCATCCCAGACCCCCTGTCCCAGCTCCAGCCGTTCCCTGGCTGCTGTCCCTGTCCCAGGGAGCAGAGACCAGAGCTGCCCCTGGGGAGGAGCTGCAGCCCCACTGAGCTCTGCCCTCAGCCTCCTCTGCTCCAGCTGGACAGGCCGAGTGCCCTCAGCTGCTCCTCGTGTGGCCCCTCCAGACCCTTCCCCATCCTCGTGTCCCTCTTTTGGACACTTCCAACACCTTTGGATGTCACCCTGTGGCACCCCAATGCCCGAAGTGCAGCAGCTTGGAGGGCACTTCCCATCTCCAGTGCCCTGGCCAACTCTCCTGTCCCTTCTTTCCGTGGGCACCAACCCCAGACCCCTGAACACAAAACCCCCAGGCAGTCACTGGCATCTTCTGGCGTCAAGAGAAGAATTAAAAATGTTTGGGTGGTGGAGTGAAGGATCCCTTTGGCTCTTCCTGCTGGCCCTGGTACTGCTGGATATTCCCAGCCCAATCCAGGCTGGAGGGGCTGTGTTGGGTTTTCTGATAAATCAGATGTGACATTCCTGATTTTCCCTGGCACTCCATTTGTGCACATCTCCACTCCCAGAGCCAGGGGAAATTCCGAAGGCAGATCATTTATGTGCCCCAAAATACCAGTGGAATTTCAAATGGACTGGAAGCAGCTGCAGTTTTGTGCTGACTGCAGGAAAACAGGGCAGAAGCCCAGGAAAAGGAAGGAAAAAGGACATTGTGGGGGCTGGGAGATAAGGATGGAACTGGGACAGACTTGCAGCCCCAGGAGGTGACAAATCCCTGGAGCCCCGGGACGTGACAAACCCCTGCAGCCTTTGGAGGTGACAAACCCCTGCAGCCTCTGGAGGTGACAAACCCCTGCAGCCTTTGGAGGTGACAAACCCCTGCAGCCTTTGGAGGTGACAAACCCCTGGAGCCCCTGGAGGTGACAAACCCCAACAGCCTGTGATGCCAGGGAGCAGAACCCCCAAAGAAGCCCCTGCAAGGCCAATGATGCCCTTCAGGGGGTGCCTGGGGGTGAGCACAGGTGACGGGAAAGGCCAGAGGTGGATGGAATTCCCGCTGGTTGGCGCTGGTGGGCAGTGCCTGGGATGGAAATCAGGACGGGAATCCAGGGTGCCGAGGCTGTGCTGAACTGCAAACCCGAGCCTGTGATTGTGCCAGGGAGTTGGCAGAGCCAGGGGATGACAAACAGGGACAACTGGTCACCTTGGTTCCACGGCCTCTCCCTGCCAGGCACAGCCCAGCCCCTGAAAGCCGAGGGAAAGGAAGAGGAGACAAAATTCCCCTGATGGATTCTCCTCCCTTTCTCTAAATGCTGTCCGGGCCATTTTTCAGCCCTCAGAAGGATCCTGATGACAACATCTCCCTTAAATCACCGATTTAAGGGGAATCACTGATTCCCAGCTCGAATGGGAAACTTGTAATTGTTGGCAGGGACAGATGGAGAGCAGGGAATGCACTCCCTGAGAACCCTCCCAGAGCTGGGCTCTGCTTTTGGAGGAGTGTGGGAGCCATCAAAGCCTTGCAGTGGGACTTCGTACTTCACCTTCCCTGCCGGCTGAGTAGGGGGCTGAGCTGGGTGAGGCGTTCAGGGACACAGTCCGGGCTCCTGCCTTCGGCTGGCACCCGGCACTGGCAGGGAGGGCGGCAGGGGCCGTGCCAGCGGAGCTGCAGCGCTGGCAGAGATGTGTGGGTCCCCTCGGGGCGTTTGCTGAGCTCCAGTTCCTTCCTTCAGCTGGGGAGGTGGTGGAGCCCTCCCAGCAGCGCGGGGCTTTCAGGAGCTGGGCTTTGTTCTTCGCGTGGCTCTGGCCGGTGCTGGGACAGGGCCGGGCTGCTGGAGGTGTGCTGAGAGCCAGCTCCTCTGCCCCGAGCAGCTCCGCGGCCTGGGATCAGCCTCCCGGGCCCATCCTTTCCTCGGGATCAGCCTCCCGGGCCCATCCTTTCCTCGGGATCAGCCTCCCGGGCCCATCCTTTTCTTGGGATCAGCCTCCCAGAGCCCATCCTGCCCTCGGGATCAGCCTCCCAGAGCCCATCCTGCCCCCACATCCCCAGGACATCCTTCCCCAGCTGTCTTCCAGCCCCAGAGCCGTGTCTGTGCAGACAGACTCGGGTTTGTTGCCCTGGATGTGCCTTTGCTCCATCCTCCTGTGCCTCTGAGGAATCTCCAGGCCTCTCCCTCCCTTCCCCTCGGCTCCTGCCATTGTTCCCCGCTGCTCCTGCTCCCCAGCTGGGCTGTCAGTGCTGGCA
>VZRO01002006.1:122671-155475 GCA_013397915.1 Daphoenositta chrysoptera
CCCTGCCCTGCCGGGACCTGACACATCCGTCCCACCCCAGAGCCGGGCTCAGCCTGGGTGGGGACCGGGTTTGTGGGCAGAACAGTCAGAGGATGAAACAGGGAGGGAGCAAAACCCATCCCAGCCCTGAGGCAGGGAGAGAACGTCCAACGGCTCAGGGATGATGTTCTGCTGCTCCAGTGGGGTTTGTGTGATCCAGGGGGGTTTGTGTGATCCAGGGGGGTTTGTGTGATCCAGGCAGGGTTTGTGTGACCCAGGGGGGTTCTGCTGCTCCAGGGGGATTTTGTGTGATCCGGGCAGGGTTTGTGTGATGAAGGTCGAGCACCCTCACTCCCGATTATCCATTGCTGCACATCCTAAACGTGCCAGGGCATTGCTCTGACCTGGGCCTTCCCCTGCTCCCAGCTGGGACAATTCCAGAGTAAATCCCTGCCCCTCGGCCTCTGCACAGCCTGGACCTTCTGGATTACTGAGCACTGCACAGGAAATAGAAATAAAGGGCTGTGAGACCCCACTGGCTCTCAGCCTGCTCCCAAATCCTGCTCAAAGTCCATTTATTCCCGTGTATTTCTCCACCTGAGTGTGTTTAGGGGTGCAAATCCATGGGGATGGGCTGGGAACCAGCAGGTGTCTGGAGTAAAGCGTGAGGGAAATGTCAGATCCCACTGATTTGTCCCAAATAACTGAAAGCAGCAGTAAAGCAAGGGCCTGGAAGGGCTCTGGGCACATCTGTCAGGCTGGAATTTGGGATTTCCAGGGCTGGACCTGGAGCTCCCTCATCGCAGCCACAAATAAATCCCTGCCTCCCCTCGGCCCCCTCCCAGCCCCGGCCCTGGGCTGCCCATCCTGGGCTGCTGTGCCACATCCCAGGGATACGCCCGGCTTTGGCATACATCCCTGGCTTTGGGAGCGGGATTCCTGCCCACAGCCCTGCTGGGCGAGGGCAGCTCGGACCCAACGCAGGTTTCCCTGGGAATGAGCTGCTCTCCCTGCACCAATCCCCCACACTCTGCCTCCAATCCCAGAGCAGCAGCTCCTGCAAATGGTTGGGAGCGTGCCAGGAACCGGGGTGGTGAATTAAACACAGGGAAGTAACAGAAAATTCCCCGTAGTGCCAAAATCCAGGCACACGTACGGAGTCTGGAACCAGCCAGGGAAAGCAGAGCTGGGAGGAGACAAGGACAGAGCAGAGACCCAAAATGTAGGGTCAGCGAGAGCTGCTTCAGACAGAACAGAAATCCTTCCAAAACCAGAAAATGAGACCCTGCTCTGGCAGGAGGTGCCCCTGCCCATGGCAAGGTAGGGGAATGAGAGGGTCCTTGAGGTCCCTTCCCACCCCACCCAGTCTGGGAGAATTCCATGAAAATTCAGTCTCAAAAGTTGGAATGGGAATGGGAATGGCAGCTCTGATGAGCTGTGAGTTACCCCCTAAGCAGAGCGAGGTCCCTGGGACCCCCTCCAGCAAATCTGCCCAGGCTGAGAGCCCCAAAAACCCCAAAGCAGAACCAGGAGCTCCCAAGCAAAAGTGGGTGAGAAGTAGGAGAGATTGGAGTCAGGCCAGGCTGGGAATTAGGATTCCACTCCTGTTTTATGCAAGCTCCCTGGTGGGTGAGGGAGCTGCAGCGGCAGCACCGAGCAGGGCAGCGGGTGAGTGCCAGCGCAGGGATGGGCGCTGTGCCCGGGGCACCGCGGGAGGGGTGGGGCCATCAGTGGCTGCTGATAAGAGATAACAGCGAGCTGGGTTCCCAGCGCTCCCTGCCCGGCCCACGGAGGGGTCACGCAGAGGCCACGCTCCCAACTCCTCCATCCCTGCCCTTTCCATTCTCCCGTTCCTAAACTCCCGGTGCAGCTTTCCCGCTGACAAAATCTCCCTTTTCCAGGCAATGTCAATTTGTTGAAGCCAAAAATACCCCGGGGAAAGGATCAATTTGATGAATCTCCTGCTGGAGGAAGAAAAATGTTGAGAAATTGCTGAAAGCACATTTTGTCATTTCCAACAAAACGGTTTTTGTTTGGAATAACTTGGGAGCTCAGGGATGTCACTGGGTATACACCACAAATGGGTCTTAAAGGTCAAATGGAAATAAACAGCTTCAAGACCCAATGTTTTGACTTGTTGAAGTTTTTCTTCCTCAGTGACAAAAAAATTGAGATTTTGGAGTCTTTCTTTGAATTCCAAAAAGGAAAATTATTGAAAGATTCTTTCAGGATGAAAAGGCCAGTCTCAGGCAGCCCGAATTCCACCTGGATTTTGGGTTAGGGCAACGTAAAGCACCAATAGCAGAGAATCAGGATCATCCTGAGGGAATCCACTGGGGAACAGGGGGCTCCAGGATTCCTGCTGGGGGACCTGCCTGACCAGCAGGATCAAATCCTTCATTTCCCACTCTGTGTCTCTGCAGGAAGAGGTTTCTCAGGAATTCCAGAGCTGCTGAAGAAGGAAAAGAGGAAAAGCTCAATGGTGAGGCCCCACCTTAGATCCTGGGCTCAGTTTGGGCCCCTCAGGACAAACAGGACCTGGAGGGGCTGGAGCGTGTCCAGGGCAGGGAACGGAGCTGGGAAGGGGCTGGAGCCCCCAGAGCAGCTGAGGGAGCTGGGAAAGGGGCTCAGCCTGGAGAAAAGGAGGCTCAGGGGGGCCCTTGTGGCTCTGCACAACTCCCTGACAGGAGGGGGCAGCCGGGGGGGTGGGGCTCTGCTCCCAGGGAACAACAGAACAAGAGGGAACGGCCTCCAAGGGAGGTTTAGGTTGGACATTAGGAAGAATTTCCCCATGGAAAGGGTGGTCAGGCCCTGGCAGGGGCTGCCCAGGGCAGGGCTGGGTCCCCACTCCTGCAGGGATTTAAAGCCGTGGGGATGTGACACTTAGGGACACGGGCAGGGGTGGCACTGGCAGTGCTGGGAGCACTGAAAGCACAGGATGGAGTCACAGATCCATGAAATGGCTTCGGTGGGAAGGGACCTTCAGGACCATCTCATTCCTGCCACGGGCAGGGAACCTTCATCTCTTGGGGATTCCCATCCCTGCCCTGTACTCTGCCCTCTCTGGCTCCCAGTTCCTGTGGATTTACACCTCCTGCCTGTGGGTTTGCATTTCCCCAGGGACATTCAGGGACATTCAGGGACATTCAGGGACATTCAGGATCTCCAGGTCAGGCTGTTCCTGCTCAGTGTTTTCCACAAGCCCTGGAGGAGCCGAGCAGGCCGGGAGCTTGGGGGACTCGGGTGACACCGCCGTTGTCCCAGTGCCCAGGGTGAGTGTTGCCATCCCTCCCTCATGCTCTGAACTCCTTTGTTCCCGAGCTTTTCCCTCCAAAGAGCATTGCCTGGGAGACATCCCTGCTCCACAGCACTTGGCATTTTCCAAAGAGCATTGCCAGGGAGACGGAGCCTTTCCCGAGGAGCAGCCGAGCGCTGGGCCTGCGGAACAGGAACCTCTCCTGCCTGGGACATTCCCCCTGTTCCAACTGCAGCTCCCTCCCTGCAGCCCCGGGACACGGCCCCAGGGATCCTGAGCAGGCAGCCCAGGGACTGGGGAGAGCCCACCCACACATGGCAATGTCTGGGATGCTTCCAGATTCCTGCTCAGTGGCCCCAGCAACGGGAACAGCACACGGAGCCACAGCCTGGGAGCCTGGGAGAGCTGGGAATGTTCACCTGGAGAGGAGAAGCTCCAGGGAGAGCTCAGAGCCCCTTCCAGGGCCTAAAGGGGCTCCAGGAGAGCTGGAGAGGGACTGGGGACAAGGGCTGGAGGGACAGGACACAGGGAATGGCTTCCACTGCCAGAGGGCAGGGCTGGATGGGATATTGGGAAGGAATTGTTCCCTGTGAGGGTGGGCAGGCCCTGGCACAGGGTGCCCAGAGCAGCTGTGGCTGCCCCTGGATCCCTGGCAGTGCCCAAGGCCAGGCTGGAGATTGGGGCTTGGAGCACCCTGGGACAGTGGGAGGTGTCCCTGCCGTGGCAGGGGTGGGGCTGGAGGGGCTTTAAGGTCCCTCCCAACCCAAACCATTCTGGGATTCTTTTTTAACATCTTTTGTTTCCTGTTTTCCCTTCAATCAGACACTCTCCTGCAGATCTGGCACACAGGGAATTATCCCATCCCCCAGAGAAGGGGAAATTCACCCGATCCTGGAGAGCTCAGCCCCCTTCTGATGGCAAAAGCCAGACAGGAAACAGGGGATACTTCAAATATGAACAACAACAAACCCCAGGGAGCCTCACTGCCCAATTCCCCCTCACAGCAGAGCCCTGGCTGCAGAGGTTTGCCACAATCACTGTCAGGAGACAGGAACCCAGGGCTTGTAGGATTTACCCTCCTCACATCCCACTTCTCTCCCAGCGGCTCTGCCCAGCTCAGTGACCCGGAGCTGAGCTGACCCCGAGGGCTCACTGCACCTCGGCCACAGAGGATGGAGCTTTCCCTGCTCCTCCTGCCACCACCTCCCCTTTGGGACAATAAATGCCTTTCCCAGGCTCTGGTGGGAAGAAGCCAAACTCCCTGAGAAGGAACTCACAGGGCTCCGACCAAAGCCCGTGGCCTTAAAATGTCATTTTGGGTGATTTTTCTGTGTAGGAAAAGGGGATTTGACACTTCAGTGGACAGCGGGGGATTTTTGATATCTGACAGTGGGAAAAGTGCAACAAAAATCAAATTGCAGAGGCTCTGTCTGGGGTTTGGAACCTCCTCCTCTGCTTGGGTGAGAGAGGAAACGTTTGGTGTCCCAGATTTCAGTGGGAATGTTTTCATCGGGAAAAGGCTGCACAGGAAATTCTGCTTCCTCTTGAAAGGTCCTCACTGATGGGGGAAAAAGCACCTCAGTGTTGGGATAGACAAACTGAGAGGATGACCCACAGACTGAACCTGGCAGCTCGAGGGTGGGGCAGGATCCCAGGATCTCTGCTCCTCATTCCACTGGAGTCTGGGCTGAAATCTCCCTTCCAGGCCGGACTTTAGACTCGTATCCACCAGTGGAACCGGGACGCTGGGGCTGCTGGAGTCGTTTGAGTTCGATTTCTAGAGATGAAAGCATTCCCTGAGCTCCAAGGATGCCTTTCCTTTTGCTGGAGGGAATGTTGGAGCTGAAAACATTCCTCCAAAAAGTTCTGCCTGGGAGAAGCAGGCAGCCACGGATGGCCTTTCTCTCTTCCTCCCTTTCTCCCTTCCTTCCTTCCTTCCTTCCTTCCTTCCTTCCTTCCTTCCTTCCTTCCTTCCTTCCTTCTTTCCTCCTTTCCCCTCTCCCTTCCTCCTTTCCTTCCTTCCTTCCTCCCTTCCTTCCTTCCTTCCTTCCTTCCTTCCCTCCTTCCCTCCTTCCCTCCTTCCTTCCTTCCCCTTCCATCATTGTTCAGGTCAGTGTTATTCCAGGGTGGAGCTGCACATTCCCTGCTCGTGTCCCCGAGTGTCCCTCGTTGGTCGTTTCCCCTTCCCTGTCCTGGAGCAGAACTGCCCCCAGCTCCTCCACGCCTGTCCCAAACCCGTCCAGGAGTGCCTCAGGATGAGCTGGAGTTTCCACACCTGTGCTGGGCCAGGGCCTCGCCCCCCATGCACCCGGGCCCGTTTCCCAGCTTGTGGAATTTCTGGGAGCGTGCGCGTGGTGTGAAACCAGTGAGTGACTGGGAGCTTTGGGACTGAGCTTCGGGAAAGGAGCCAGCCCAGAGGGGGAGCTGCCCCCGCTGCCCCCGGTGCCACCTCTGTGACAGCAGCACGGCTTTGTCCCCTCAGGGGGAACAACCCCAACACGATGGAAATCAAGGCCACATGTTCCCAAACAAATCCAGCACTTTTGTCTTTAATAAGCACAAAAGATTCCCAGTTTTGTTTGCTGCCTGCACAACAAAGGAGGGAGGTCTTTGCCCAGATATTTTCTGGTTGCTGCCAGGCTCTGCTGCTTTGATGGAGAATCTCCTTCCCCCTGCGCCGGAGACAAATCCGATGGAGCAGAGGCCTGGGACGGCCAGCGCGGGGCTGGGGCAGCTCGGGGCAGGCCGGGAGAGCCCAGAGCCACCGAGCTGCCAGAGAGTTCTCCGGGAAAAGCAGCTCGTGGCTGGGAGCCACTGGTGTTGTATCCCAGCTGCTCGTTATTCTGGGATCCAGGGCTGGGAGCCTCCGAGCCAGCTGTGCCTGGTGAGGAACAAAACACAGAGGAGGGACGGGAACGTGGGAAGCCTTCGCTGCAACAGCTGGAGAGGAGCTGCTGCGAGGCCCTGCTGGGCAGGGATTCCTGACAAGGGATTCCACAGGGGACAGGGGAAGGATTTCTGGAAAGGAGGGGTTGGGAGGGCTCTGATTTTGCCTGCACAGGATTCCTGATGTGTGTGAGGACCAGCTTTGGGAGGCAGCACAGAAATTCCCGGCTGGAAACCTCCGGGGGACGATGCGGGTTGGGGAGGGGTCACCAGAGGGACCCAAGGTTGGCCAGAGGGAGCCTACAAGGAACGTGGAGAGGGATGTTTGCAAGGGCTGGAGGGACAGGACACAGGGAATGGCTTCCACTGCCAGAGGGCAGGGCTGGATGGGATATTGGGAAGGAATTGTTCCCTGGGAGGGTGGGCAGGCCCTGGCACAGGGTGCCCAGAGCAGCTGTGGCTGCCCCTGGATCCCTGGCAGTGTCCCAGGCCAGGCTGGAGCAGCCTGGGACAGTGAGAGTTGTCCCTGCCATGGCAGGGGTGGCTTTAAGATCTCTTCCATCCCAAACCAGTCTGGGATTCCATGATCCAGGTCTGTAACTGGAGGAAGCTGCTCACCTTTGTCTCCAAGGCTCCTGGTCTGTTCTCATCCCTTTGCTTTCTCTTGCTTGCAGAAGAATTCCCTCCCCCTCCACAGAAAGGGAAGGGGGGATCACTTCCACTGTCCCAGGAAAATTCTCCCTGTGCTGCCTTTAACTTTCATCTGCAGCCCCAGAATTGCTGAACCCTAAATTCCTGCAGGGTTTGTGAGGCCCTGAAAGGCTGGAGAGGGGACAGGAGGCTGTCCGGAGAGGAGGGGAGGGGGTGGAGTTTGTAGGGGCAGTGAGGAGGGAGCTCCCTCCCTCTGGTACCCCCTGGTATCCCCAGAGTATCCCTCTGGTATCCCCTTTTGTCTGCTCATTTTCCTTGTTCTGAATTCGCTGTTACTGTTCCATCTCAGCTCCTTCTGTCACCTTTGAACTTCCCTCTGGTTAAATGAATCCTAATTCCATTTAAAATGCTTCCAAAGCCACATCTTGGGGATTTTACAGTGCATTAAAAATGGATCTCAAGGTTTCCTGAAGGAATCTTTACAAAAACCAGTGAACACCCTCAAAACCAGTCCTGGGAAACGTCCTGCCTCCTACTCCACATGCACCTCTCCTGTTCCTTGAGTACCTGAAACCTAAACCAGCTCCTCTGGGCTGTTCCAGCTCTGGGCTCCAATTCCTGCATTTGGGAATAAAACTCCAGGCGCAGCCACGTTCTGTCTCTCATTTCCTGTTCTCCCAAACACTAAATCCCACCAAGATCCTGCAGGGAGCTCAGGGCAATGTTGCACTGTGGAATATTCACCCATTCCTTTGATTTTTCTTCCTCACTACTGCTGCTCTCCCCGCTGCCCATATTTGCATTAAATAAGGCCTTCATTGCTCCTGGCCCCGGGCTCCCAGCGCATCCAGGAGCTGCAGAGTTCATAAAAGCTGCGGGTGAGGAACAAACCACAGGGACAGACGTGTTTATTAATTAAAAATGTGGGAATATTTTCATCTGTTAAATGCAGTGCGAGGGTTCTGAGCAGAACCTTCCTGACAGAGGTCATGGACCATGGAGTCAGGGAGTGCTGTGGGTGGGAAGGACACTTGGACACCTTCCAGTGCCACCTCCTGCAATGATCAGGGACACTTCCACTGTCCCAGGGTGCTCCCAGCCCTGTCCAGCCTGGCCTGGGACCCTTCCAGGGATTCAGGGGCAGCCACAGCTGCCCTGTGCCAGGGCTTCCCCACCCTCACAGGAAAATCTTTTCCCTTAAATGCAACCCAAGTCCTCTCTCCCTCAGTTTAAAACCACCACCCCTTGTCCTGTCGTTCCACAACCTTGTAAAAGGCTGGAATTTCTCCCGGTTGCCTTGCAGCTGCCAGGGATGGATCCTGTCATTCCAGACCCCCCCTTCCCGTGCCCACGCCTCAGCACCTCGGTGCCCGTTTCCCAGCCAGCAGCTCCCACATGGAATGTGCTGGGCACATTCCTGGTTTCAGCCCCAGGGACCTGCTCCAGCTCCAGCTCCTGCACTTTCCCACCCTCTCCTGCTGACCGCCCTTCTCTGCGTCATCCCTCTCCTGGGGCTGCTCCCTCTGGGTGCTCCGTTCCTGTGGGATCCCTGCCCTTTTCCCGAGCTCCAGGCTGGGAAGGCCTCAGCTGGTAAATCCCAAGGGCGGCTGATCCTGCCTGTAAAACACATCCTGGAATGTCCATTGGCCAGGCAGGGGGTGCTCCTGCGAAGGGATCTGGAAAGTGCCAGAAGGGGATTGAGGGACCCTCAGGCACAGCTCCAGGTGATTAACGACTGTGATTAATGACTCCGTGATCAATGACTCCGTGTGATCAATGACTCTCGCCCTCTCCTTTCTCTGACAGGAGGAGCGGGCTGGAAATGCCTTGAGCCATGGAGATTATGGGCATTAAACCTTCATCCCCTTCAAACCTGCTCTGGAATGTGCTCCCTCTCCTTTGCTGAGCCTTTAACACTCGCTTTAAACCCCTCCTGCGTTAATTCCTGGTCTCAGCACCATCAGTGGCTGCCGGGTGTTTGTTTGTGCTTAGGCTCAGCCTAACCCAGCCTTGATTTGGGATGCTGCTCCTTCCTTCCTTCCCTGGGAGTCACTGCAGGCACGTTCTGGTCTAAAAGACACAGATTTGGCTCTGATCTCCCCTGCCCAGACACAGCTCCTCTGTTCTCCATTATCGGCCGTTTGCGGGAAGGGAATCACCCTCTGGAATTGCCGTCCCACTTGGGGCCTTTTAGCTGCTCTATTTTTGAGTCAGATCAGAGGCAGACACTGGATACAGGAGTTATTAGCACTAATTGCCTCCCAGGGTGAGATCAAACACGCAGATCGCTGAAATGTCCTGCTCTGTTTTCATAATGGCCATTTAATTCCGCGGACAGAAGTGCAGGGAACTTTTCCAGGGTAAGGTAATACATGTAAATTGAAAATGTAATGGGATATTGGGACACATTACAGGCAGCAGGTCTGCCAGATGTGATTAAAGTCAGTTCCTGTAGGAAGGGATAATGGAGCCCGTGTAGAGCAGCAAAATAAAACCCTGATTCTGTTGTTAACACCCGGCTGACCCCTCACAATGGTCCTGTCCACATCCCAATCAACTCGGGCTGCCCGCTTTGGGAGAATCCGGGGTTTATTGCTCCAGGGTGTGAGCGCTCATGGTTCCCAGTCATCCAGCCTGATTGAAAATCTGATTTTTGCTTGCTTTTGTTTTATTCCTGACGTCTGATATGTATCACCTGGAGTCAGCCACGCTGGCTCTCCTCACCCAGGACCACCTGGGCAGGGGCTGGATTGGAGTTCTGCTGGTCCTGGACCATCCGAGAGCTGGAAAGTGGAAGGGGTGGGGGGAATAGCCAGGGATCCAGGCTGAGCAAAGGCGGAGTGCTCAGACGAGGGTGCTCTGGGAGGGCTGGGAGGGACAGGATGGCCAAAGGAGGGATCCAAATCCCAGCAGCCGCACAGCATTCCCGAGCGGAGCTGCAGTGCCCCCCTGGAGACAGCCCCAGCACCCCACAGGGAGAGAGGAAGCCCTGAGCAGCTTTTCCTTCCACCCCCCATTCCCGTTTATTCCCAATTATCCTGTCCCGTGTTATCCCATTCTCTGCCACGGACACGTGAATTCCGAGCTGCTGGATCCGGCCCTGTGCTGCATCCAGCGTTTCCCTCCTGGCTGCTTTTGAACCTCCCGCTAAACACACGAATAACAAACCCAGAGCCCCCGCGGGCCGATCTCCTCCTGCTTTGTTTCCTTAGCGCAGCCAGCTCGGGGTAATCGAACAATTAGGGACTCGCTAATAACCCTGCGAACGGCTCCCGCTAATGAGGGAGGCACAAACCCTCCCGCTCTCCTGGGCTGGGCTGAATCTCGCTGGTTTTGGCTTCATCCTCCACCTTCCAGGCTGGATCCAAAGGCGGGGGGCAGCAGAACCTCGGTCTGAGGCTCTGAACATTTCATTTCTGGGGTTTTGCAGCTTTGGGTCAGGCAAAGCTCAGGGATGGAGAGGCCTTGGGAGAGGCTCGGGAGTGAAGGAAGCAGAAGAACAAGGCCCTGTGCTGGGAGGAAGACAAAAAGCAGCAGAAAGCCCAGCCCAGGTCTCAGCCAGCTCCCAGCTCTGCAGGCTCCCACTCTTTCCTAAGCAATGCAGGAATGTTAAACCTCAGTTCCTCAGTCCTGGGGACGTCTCAGGGAGCATTAAACAAACCAGAAGCTGAAATCTTGCAGCTCCTCACCAAAGCTCTGGTAAAGCTGGGAGCAAAAGACAAAAGAAACCTTAAAATACCATTAAACCTAAAAGTCTCTTCAGTCAGAGGCTCCTCGGCTGAGTTGCAGCGGGTGGGAACAGAGCTCCTGGAATGTGTCCCTCTTTCCTGGCTGTTAATGGCACACCTTTGGTCCCGGGCTCAGTCTGGCCGCAGCAGGCAGCTCCCACTCCCAAAGGGTAACAGCAGGGCTGGCAGGCACCAGAGCCTGCCAGAGTCCCATTCCCAGGGAATCCTGGAGAGGATCCCTAAAAGGGACCTAAAGATCATCGAGATCCATCCCCCAAGGACAGAGTGAGATAAAGCAGGGCCAGGTCTGGGGGTGCCTCATGCCCACCACTGCTTTTACTTTCATTCCCCCGTTTCCCTGTTCCTTTAGCTATAAATTGGGAATAGGGACACTTTTCGCTCTGGGAGGGACAAGTGGAGAAAGCCAGGTGGGAATTCACAGCTTTTCCAAAGCTGGAGGCCCTGAAAGCTTTTGAAGAGACAGAAATTCAGGTTTTGGTGTCTGACAAGGAAAGGCTCTGCCTGCTCCAGCTGTGCCTCCACCATGCTCTCACTCAGACTGGAAGAAGGAGAAACTGTGTTTCCAAAAATCCCTCCTCCCCAAACAAAAATAGCAGAAGAGCTTAGACAGCGCAAGGTTGATGTTCCCAATGGGACTGGACAAAGATTCTCCATCAAAAGGAATTTTTGTTTGCATGCAGGTGGGGGTTTTGCTGGAGGAAAGACAAGTTCACAAAATGTGAGTTGTACCCAAAGAAAAAGGTTTTTTTTCTGAGGCAGAAAAGCCATTTCTTGGCTGGAAAGTGGAGGGTTAGGGCCAAAACCCTGATGAATTTTTGATGAGGAATCGATATTTCAGTGAATAAACCATAACAGAGAGAAAAACCCTCAAAAAACCCCAACAACAACAAAACCTTCAAATGTCCATCAGAGCAAAGGTGATCAGAAAAGGGGGGAAAAACCCCAACCAAAACTTGCAGGCCAATCACATCCAAAGGATATTCCCAACTTCCCACCATGTTCTCTTGGCAGGAAGAGAGATTCCAAGAGAAATGGCATCGCCCTGCCCTGGCTGGGCTGGAATCCGGACCCCCAATTCCAGTTCTCCCACGGTTAACTGGGATTTATCCCTGGCAGTGCAGCACCCCCTACATGTCCCTGTCACCGAGCACAACTTGGGGCCACCACACCCTGAACATCCACAGAAACCTGGGAGCGTTTGGGATGGGCTGGAGATTGAAACACTCAAAGGCCGATGGGTTCAAGGGAGGAAGAGGCCTGGCTGGGCTGCTGGGCCTGAGCATTCCCTTGGGAATGGTCACTCCTGATTCCCAGCATCCCTCTGGGTGTCCTCCAGCTTTGGGACACGGCTGACAGCCAGCTCATGGAATCCTGGAATGGTTTGGGTGGGAAGGGACCTCAAAGCCCACCCAGTGCCACCCCTGCCATGGCAGGGACACCTTCCACTGTCCCAGGCTGCTCCAATCCCCCTGCCCTGGGACACTTCCAGGGACAATGTCCCTCCCACCTGGCCCTTGGCCAACACGTATTGCTGTCCTCTTTGGGGACTGATCCTCTCTCTTCCCAACAAGTTTCCAAAAGGAAATACAACAGCAGAAAGGGGAAGTTTCAGTTCTCCTCATCCAGGTTTAAGAGTGGGGGGCAGCACAATAAATTCCCAGGATATGCACACACAGGATTCCTAAAAATCACACCTGATTTTCCATGGGTGGATCATGCTGTGCCATCCAGGGCCTGAGTCCAGGGGCCACCAGGAGCTCAGGACAACTCACTCCTGTGGATACACTCAGTCCTGAGGTGAGTCCCATCCCTTGTGAATGCAGGGATGGAAAGGATCAACCCCATGATGGAATCTCAGTCAGCAGCTCGGTAAGAGCAGCCTCAGCCCTCCCCGTTCCCTCTCACTGAGATTTTCTAATTGCCTTGGGGAGGACGAGCTCGCTCAGAAAGGAGCACGAGGCATAAATCAGCCCCAGAGATCCGAATTGATCTGTTCCAGACAAAAAGAAAAGAATCAGTTCAGTCACGTCTCTGCAAAGAAGTAGAGGAGACTTGGAATGTTAAATATGATCCCAGTCAGGCTGTTCTGAGCTGCGTGCTGGAGCTGCCATTAATTGTGTCCTGATTGCCATTAATTGTATCCCAATTCCCATTAATTGTATCCCAACTGCCATTAATTGTATTCCAACTGCCATTAATTGTGTCCCAGCTGCTCTGGAGCTGGGGAGCAGCCAAGGCTGAGCTGGGCTTGGGGACAAAGGAGCTGCGGTTTGGTGTCAAAATTGTCCTGATGGCCCAGCACTGATCCTGGGTGCCCGAGGCCTGAGGGGAGGATTTCACCCACCAGGACAGGTTTAACTCCAAAAGAGCTTTTTGGGAGGCAGCAGCACTGAAAGGAGCAGCCTTGGGTGAGGCAGCTGTGAAAGGGCAGCGGGAAAGCAAAGGTGACAAAGGGACAAGGACAGGAATATCATGGCAGAGATGCCACTAAGGACACCGGGAATCATTTGGATGGAGCTTCTCCAGCTCAGCAATTTTCCCGTCCAGGAGAAGACGCAGCACAAGCACCTGCCATGGTCAGTCTGCTCCAGGGTACCGGGGGGGCACCGGGAGCGCTCCCCGCTCACACAGGGCCCACCTGGGCATGGACTGCACAGAGGGATCAGCCTTCAGCCCCTCTGGGGCTCTCCGAGGCTGGCAGAGGCCACAAAACCCCCGGAGTTTGGACCCAGGCATGTGCCAGCACTGGGGCAGCCAAACCTGCAGCCGAGGAGGAAGGAAGAAGTGGAGGAAGCTTTGATCCCATCCCACTCCCATAAAAAGGTGTTTGGATGTGCCGAGCCGCGGAACTCAGAACCCACTCCCGTGCAGCTGTCCCCCCATTGTGTGGCAAACCAAAAGCCCGTCCAGGGCAGCGGTGAACAAACCCAGCCCCGAGGGCCAGAAGCTCTAAGTGTGAGCCCGATCACAGCTCCGAGTCCCTGCCCAGCCTGGGAACCGCTCAGCGCTCGCTAAGGAGCTCCTTGTGAGGCTGAAACAGCAGCAAACCAACCCAAACAGCACCCGGAGCTGCAGCTCGGAGCAGGACCACCCCAGGCTGGGAGACATCTCAGGGTGTCAGCAGAACACCACAGACTTATCAACAGTCCTGCAGTGAAGTTTTCTCTTCTCTGCCTGTAGCCTGCCCATGTAAAGCTTTTTACAGCCTCTGCTTGATCCGTGTTCAGCTCTGCCCTCGCCGAGGTTTCTCATTCCCTGGGATTACTGATTAAATTCTTTGTGTGAGTAAAATTCCAACTGGAGCTGAGCAGCTCTGGCTCACAGGGTTCTGTGCCTGGCTGGGCTCTGCAGAATGAGGCCCAGAACAAACAGCTGCGAGGCCAAAATTCTGCAGGTGAGGAGGAGGAACTCCAGCAGAGCACCCCAAAGATGTGAGGATTTTCTCCTCAAGGTTTTTTCAATAACTCCATGAATGAAGCATGGGATTAGGACATGAAAGGCCTACAAGCAAATTGCTGCTGTGACCTGGGGAGAACACACCTGAACTAAACTCAGTTATTGCAGCAGAAAGAGAAAACACTGAAACAATATCTCTGCTCTGGGTCAGAACCCAAATCCAGCTGGAGCTGTGGAGTGGGAGATTCCAGGGCCATTCCAGGGCCACTGCTCCCAAACCTGGCTCCATACAGCCCTTAGAACTCTGGTTCAAAACCTTCTCCCAGATTTCCTGCAACTGCATCCAGCACTGGGGTCCCGGCATGGGAAGGACGGGAAGGACCTGGAGCTGCTGGGATGAGTCCAGAGGAGGCCACGGAGCTGCTCCAGGGCTGGAGCCCCTCTGGAGCCAGGCTGGGAGAGCTGGGGGTGCTCACCTGGGGAGGAGAAGCTCCAGGGAGAGCTCAGAGCCCCTTCCAGGGCCTAAAGGGGCTCCAGGAGAGCTGGAGAGGGACTTGGGACAAGGGATGGAGGGACAGGACACAGGGAATGGCTTCCACTGCCAGAGGGCAGGGCTGGATGGGATATTGGGAAGGAATTGTTCCCTGGGAGGGTGGGCAGGCCCTGGCACAGGGTGCCCAGAGCAGCTGTGACTGCCCCTGGATCCTTGGCAGTGCTCAAGGGTGATTGATCTCACCCCGTGTTGTCTCTGACCCTGGTGTGCCCCTGTGGGTCAGGATCGGCTCTAGAGGATTTCACCGGATCAGCTCGTGCTTCCCTCGTGCCAGGGAAAACAGGGAGAAATCGGTTTCCCTGGAATGTGTGGGGAGAACAGCGCTGTTGTCTGATACACCCCTGATTAAAAAATTATTCTTTGGTACTGGTCAGACTGGAATAAAATCCCAGAATCCCAGAATGGTTTTACCTTGGAAGGGACCTGAAACCCACCCAGTGCCACCCCTGCCATGGCAGGGACACCTCCCACTGTCCCAGGCTGCTCCAAGGTCTGTCCAACCCTGAGGGATCCAGGGGCAGCCACAGCTGCTCTGGGCACCCTGTGCCAGGGTCTCCCCACCCTCACAGCCAGGAATTCCTTCCCAGTTTCTAATCTTTCCCATATCTCACTTATTAACAGATAAATAACAAACAAAGCCTGCAAAACATGGATTCCTCACTCCTGGAACAGCAGGGAACGAACATTTCACGGAAATAGGGACGATTTTTCTGCTTTCTGTATTTTGTTTTAATGTGATTTTCTCTGCTGCTGAGCCCTTTCCGTGGGAGCTGGGGAGTGCTGGGGCTGGAGGCTGAACTCTGCTCAGCTGGGCTCACCTGGGCTCAGCCTGAGCTCATCTGGGCTCAGTCCGGGCTCCCCTGGGCTCAGCCTGGGCTCCCCTGGACTCACCTGGGCTCAGCCTGAGCTCATCTGGGCTCAGTCCGGGCTCCCCTGGGCTCAGCCTGGGCTCCCCTGGNTTCCTTCCCAGTTTCTAATCTTTCCCATATCTCACTTATTAACAGATAAATAACAAACAAAGCCTGCAAAACATGGATTCCTCACTCCTGGAACAGCAGGGAACGAACATTTCACGGAAATAGGGACGATTTTTCTGCTTTCTGTATTTTGTTTTAATGTGATTTTCTCTGCTGCTGAGCCCTTTCCGTGGGAGCTGGGGAGTGCTGGGGCTCGAGGCTGAACTCTGCTCAGCTGGGCTCACCTGGGCTCAGCCTGAGCTCATCTGGGCTCAGTCCGGGCTCCCCTGGGCTCAGCCTGGGCTCCCCTGGGCTCAGTCCGGGCTCCCCTGGGCTCAGCCTGGGCTCCCCTGGGCTCAGTCCGGGCTCAGTCCGGGCTCCCCTGGGCTCAGTCCAGGCTCAGTCCGGGCTCACCTGGGCTCAGTCCGGGCTCCCCATGGCTGTTCTGTCCCAGAGCACTCAGCCCTGCAGGCCCCTCCTGCCACCCCCAGGACCCTGAGAGACCCCAGGGCACAGAGGGTTTTCCTCAGCCTTGCTGGGAATTCCTGCTGCCTGCAGGATCCCCAGTCGGCTCCGGCCCCTCCGAGGGCAGGAGACACGAGGTGCAGGAGGTGGCCAGGGCTGAGCTCGGGATCCCGCTCAGCTCCCGTCTCTGCAGCCCCGGCGGCCAGCACGGAGCAGGACTGGCACTGCCCCGAGCTGCTCAGAGGCTCCTGAGCTGAGCAGGGACCGAGTGCGGCTGCTACGGCACAGCAAGGAAATTGTCTCTTTATTTTAAAGCACCGCAGTAAAATGAGGCTTTGAAATTTCACTGCTGCCAAGAGATTGGTTCCTTTCTTTAATTCCCCTGAAGATTATATGGATAACACTTTTTTTTTTTTAAGGATACAAAGTTGTCTGGTTACATTTCCTGCTCACTGCAGGGAAAAATATGTTTTTAAATGGAAAATTATTCATTTTGAATGGAATCTGGCTGTAAAGGTCAGTTAAGCTCCTCCAGAAATAATCAAACCCATATTATTGTCAACTCCTCTAAAGAGCCACATTGCTGCAATCATTTCTGAGTGATTTTCTCCCTCCTTCCTCTGCTGCAGAGCCTTTCTCTCAGCTGCCAAAGCCGACGAGTTCTGTGAGTTATGGAGGCTTTTGCTGGGTGTTTTAGGAGATAAATGCACAGCCCTGTGAACGCTGCAAGGCTTCAGCTGAATCATTTCAGAGCAGGCAGAACTGTGTGAGCTCTGTCAGGCTCAGCACCAGGGATGGGATGGGGGGTTGGTGTTGCCTTTCCCTTGTCTTAAAATTAAGAGCCAAACACGGTTAGAGGGGGAAAAGGGGTTTTGACCTCGGTATTTATTTCAGGACCCTTAGGTGCAGCACACCCAGCTGGAATGCGCCGCAGAGCACACCGGAATGCACACCCTCGGGCAGTCGGGTATCACATTCTAGGCCTTACAAATGAGCACATCTATCAAACATTCCCCAAGGAGAGGCTCGAGTGAACCCCCTGCTCCGAGGAACCTTCCCCTGGATGGGCCTAGCTCAGTTTACAGAATGTGTTCTGGAGAGGCCCTTGGTGTCTGCGGCTTTCTGACCCCTCACTACGAGGCTTCCAAGGTGTTCAGTCTCTTGGCTTAAAAACATATTATGTCAAAGAATGTGGGCTAGAAGCACTAAGAATACATAAAAGCTATAGGAAAAGTATATAAAAGGGGTATAAAAGAAAAGGCAAAAAATCATCATGGCATCATCGGAAATCAGGGCTGGGCCATCGCCCGGGGGCTGCTGCTCCAGGAGTTCATCACACAGAGCCTGCAAGACAACCCCAGCTCTGCCTCTCTCCCTCAGCCCCTGCCCACAGGAGCACAGCCGGGGCCATCCCGGCTCATTGTGCACCGGGGACAGGGGATCAGAAGGGTTGGACCTGACCTCCAGGGTGCCCAGGCCCCGCCCGGTTCAGCCCAGGACATTCCGTGGCCGTGTGGCACTCGAGGCACCGGCAGGGCTCAGGGAACACCAGCTCCAGTGGCAAATCCCGGGAGCATCGCCCGGTGTGGCTGTGCTGGGACAGCCCTGCCCGCCCCTGCCCCCGTGCTGAGCTCAGCAGAGCACTTAACCCCAACCTAACACCTGCACTCCGTGATCCCAAAGGTCTTTTCCAACCCAAACCACCCCATGAGCTCCCAGAACTCTGCTGAGTTCCCCCGGCTGCCACTCAGGGGGGATTTGCTGGGCCCAGGAATGGGAGCAAAGCAGCGATTTGGCTCTGCCCCCTGACCTGCCCCAATTCCAGGTGCTCTGGGATCCTTTATTCCCGGTTCCATCCCGGAGTGCAGGAGCAGAGCGAGGCCTCCCCAAGCACAGCTCAGCTGGAGGGGCAGGAGCTGGGTCCTGAGCAGTGACCAGGACAGGGACCCGATTCCCTGGAGGAAAACCCTCTCCAGGCCACCCTGGAGCTGAAATAAAGGACAGAGATTACCTTTCCAAGCGGAGCTGGGGCTGCACTAACTGGGCAATGACAGAAACAGCAAATCCAATCCCAATGATCCCTTTTTTCCAGGGAGAGGAGTCACTGCTGTCTCTGGGAGGGGTCTCATTATTCCCACCTGGCATCAGGATTTACCCACATCTGCCCAGCTCTGGGCAGGATCACTCTTCCATCCACAGGAGGAACAGCACCTGGGAACAGCAGTGAATCCCTGGGATTGCGGCCAGGAGCCCTCTGGAGTTCTGTGATCAGAGCTGCAGAACTAACTCCTGGTTCAGGTCACTGAAAACCACCCAAATGGAGAAAAAAGGGTTCTTTTTTATTTCTTCCTTTCTCTTTTTCCTTCCTGGCAGGATAAACTCTCCAACAACATTTTTCAGGTCAAGTGAAATTTTCTGTACTGTCTGCAAGGAATTATTTCATTTAACTTTCAAATTGCAGCTTCCTGCTTTGCTTTTTGTTTCCTTGTGTGTGAATGGGAGGATCCTGGACACCCACTCAAAATATTGTTTAGAAAAGGCTGAAATGGGAAGTTTCAAGTTTCCTTTCCACAGCAATAATCAAATGAACTGAACATGAATGTGGAAATGCAATAAATAATTTCAATGCTGTAAGTGTTACAAAACAAAACACTCCAGTTACGCTTTTTTCTTTGTTCTTTGCCTTCATTTTTGGCTGAGCTCTGTTAAATTCCATAATTATTTATATTCCTACATGAAGGGTTTCACCTCAGGATGCACTGAGCTGCCTGGAGGAGTGATAAAATCAGATAAATCAGCTCCAAAATCATTCCTTCAGCCCCAAATCTGCCTCTGCCAAACAGAGAAATGATGGCCGCACCAGCAGCACATTCAGGCTGACCTCGGTGAGCTCAGGACATCCTCTCGGTGCAGGAATTCCCTGGGTTTCCTTGGAATGTTGACCAGCCCTGTGCCTGCTTTGTCCGGTTTATTGCTGTCCTGGGTCATGGCCCCAGGGCTGCCGGGGGCTGGAAGGGTTTGGACAGCACCCTCAGGGACAGGGGGGTTTGGGGTGTCTGTGCAGGGCCAGGAGCTGCAGCTAATGATCCCTGTGGGTCCCTCCCAGCTCAGGAGGTTCTGGGATTCCCTGGAATCGTTCTGAGGATGAATTTTGACCGCCTGACTGCAGCACCAAGTGAGCGTGGCCTTCAGGGGCAGTGCAGTCCTTGATGGGGACGTTGCTCCTGCTCTCCCAAGGGTGACCCCATTCAGAGCAGATTTATGACCACATCCTCCCCATTCCTTTGGTCTCCAGTCTCCATCTCCCCGACTCCCAGAAGGCAGGGAGGGAACTGGAGCCTGGCAAAGCTTTGCCTTGCAGGATGAAATCACATCCCCCAGCCAGGCCCCTCTGAGCTTTGTCCCCATGGAGGGCCCTGGTTCACTGGGTGACCTTAAAAAAAACCTTTCCCTTCTCATCTCTTTGTGAGCCCAGCTGGAAACTGCCCCCAGCCCCTCCTGGAGCCCCGTGCCAGGCTCACAGCTGAGCTTTCCTGGGGGAAATAAAGCACAAATGAAAATTGCAAACCATCATCAAGCCCTGATGAATGTTTCAGGCACAGGCTGGGGCTGGGAGAAAAGGCTGGGATTAAACCATGGAGAAAGCAGGACCACCACTTACTCGGGTTTTAATTTCTCTTCCTTTTTTGGCTGTTATTTATCCCTGCTCAACTCTTCAGGAATCTCAGCTTCTGCACACAGGCTTGGAAATTTTTATATCCTGACCATATGTGTTGGATGAAGTTGATTGATGGATTGATTGAGTTGATTGATGGATTGATTGAGTTGATTGATGGATTGCTGCGCTGCCAATGAGCTGCTCTGCACTCCCCATCCTGAGGATTTCTCTGGGGTACCTCTGCAACCCTGATCTGTCACCTTGGGGCTTCACCAAACCCACCCAGTCCTTCCTGCAGGGTGAGGTGTCCCTGCCCAGGGCAGGGGTGGCACTGGGTGGGCTTTAAGGGCCCTTCAACCCAACCCATTCCAGGATTCTGGGATTCCATGACCGTGTCAGCCTGGAATATCCAGCGTGGATGGAAGGACAAGATGTCAGATGTTCCCAAAGTGCTCCTGGTAGGAAGAGCCCTCAGGAACCCCAGACCTGTGATCCCACTGAACCTCGGCCATCTCCTTCCAGGGCAGAACGAGGGGCAGTACCCGAGCAGGCAGCAGGGAATGGGAGTCCAGGCTGGAATCCCCAGGGCCAAGGAGGCTGGGGAAGGACCTTGTGCCAGCACTGAAACACCAAGGAGCTGGAAATCTGCCCAGGATGGACACCTGGCATTGCCCCACAGCTCCTGGGGGGCAGACTTGGGGCACAGGTCCCTCGGATGTGGGGTCTGACCCCCAAGATTCACAGCAAGTCCCAGCTCAGGGCAAGGCTGGGAGGAAAAATAAGAAGATGCAGAAGAGAAGAAAAGCTGCTCTGCTCTGAGCTGAAGTTAAATACCAGGAATATTCTGAGCAGCCAAGTTAAAGGGTGTCAAGCTGGGAAAGTGCTCTTAAGGTAATGAAAGAAAGAGAACAAAATCAAAACTACAAATGAGATTTTTGCCCAGAACCCTCCCTGATGAGGAGCTGCTGGAGCTGGGCTTTGTCTTCCAGGGACAAACCCAGACTGGGATTTTGGGTTCAGGGAGAAGAGAAGGATTCATCAGGGAGGGCAGCTCCCAGGGAGGTCGATTATCTGCTGGAGAGGTGATGGGAGAGAAATCAGGGAACAGAAGGTGAGGCAGCTGCGAAAAACTAGGGACAAAGTTAGGAATAAGCAAACATTAACGAAATGCAGGTTATTGTTCCAGTGTGCCAGGCAGAAGGGAAGGCAGCAACCCCAGAGTCACTTCTAATTCAGCATGAGATTCGAAATTGTGCTAAAAAATGCATCAGAATCCTTTGATTTTTCACAGCAGATCCTGAAGCTTTGTGGGAAAATAAGGAAGAAAAACAAACCTGAGGGAAACAGACAGTGGCCAGGAAATGTGGGGCCTTGTTCCAACCAGAATTTCTTTACGAGGAAGAGTCTTGCTTTGAGTGCCCCTGGGGTTCTTTCCTCAATATTACTCCTGGGAATCCAAGGATTTGGGCTGGGATTTGAAGGGGATTGGGAATGTGCCCAAAGCAGTCTCAGGGTGAGAGCCCAGGGAAACATCACCCAACCATCTCAGGGCAGGCCAGCCCTGCTGCTGCCCCTGCTGGTCCTCCTCAAAGCTCAGACTGAATTTAATTCTTTTAAATTGAAAACTGGATTTTTGGTGACCTGTGTCACCTTCTCCTCCTCTGGAAAAACTTCCTACAGAAGTCCCATAATGCACACACAGATAAATGTGGAGTTTCTCTGTGGAATATTAACAACAATCAGCCTGGGCTGGTTCGAACAGAACATTTGGGAATTCTTACGAAACATTTTGGAGGATTTAAGGAAATGTCACTCTTTCTCCAGGCAGTCCATCATTTCCTGTTCCGTTCCGTGGTGCACATTCCCAAAATACCCCGTGCAGGCACACAGGCAGTGGGAAGGGCATTGTCTTCCCTGGCAAGCTGAGAAAGGCAGGGGCGAGGCTGTGAAAGTGTGCAGGGATAAAAGGGGGCTCGGCAGCCGGGAGACAGCGGTGAAATCCTTCCTGCAAAGCAAACCGGGCCCCGCGCGGGAGGGGCCAGGGCAGCCTGGGGCTCTCCATTCCCCAGAGAACCGGAATCCGCCCTCCTGCCCCCACCAGCAGCAGGGATTTGACTGAACACGGATCCCATGGAAATAGTGATTCCAGCAGGATCTCCCGGTGTTATCCAGGCTCCAGACAGACTGAATCCATTCTCCTCCCGGGAGATGAACGTGTGATCATATCTCTCCCTACAACCAACATCTTCTCCCTGCATCCCTGCCACCTCCGCCTTCCCTGGGAGATGAACCAACTGATACATCCCTAATTAAACTCTCAGCAATCATCCCCAGCTAGGATTCAGCTCTCAAATCTGATGCTTCTATTCCTGAATAATGGCAAGTGTGCCTGAGAGCTCCTCTGCTCTTCCCAGCTCCCTGCGATCTAATAAAGGATTATGCTGTTGCCTCAAACCTGGCCTGGCTGGAGGAAATCAAACCCTTCCTAAGGGGAATTCTGGTTGTCCCAGTGGGTTCAGGGGGTGTGTTTCTGTGAAAATCCACCTGGCAATGGGATTTGCCTGGGTGGCCACTGAAAGGGGACCAGCAATTCCTGCTCTGAGGAGTTCACCACAGCTTTGTGCTCCCAGGGCTTGCACCGGAGTCCTCGGACCTGAAGGAGTTGCTCAGAACAAAGCTCAGTGCAGCTCGGGCAGAGCTGATCTACTCTGAGCTGCTGCCGCTTCCCAGTGCCCAAAGACACCTGGATTCCGCTGAATTTGGCTCAGTCAATCCCAAAGCAGAAGCCAGGGAGCTGTGAGAGCTGCTTGGGTCTCTGTGCTCGCCCAGCATCTGGAAATCCAGCATTTGCTCCAGGCTGGAGCGGACAGGAGCATCCAGGGCCCAGAAACCAGACGGCTCTGGGACTCAGCTCATCCTCTGCCAAAGGGGCACAGAGCTAAAAATGGGCACAGAAACAGCAACAGGGGAAATGGGAAAGTCAGGAAAGTCCTGGGGAAATCAGCCCTGCAATACGAGGGGTGCCCATGGAACATAACGAGCCCGTTATTCCCACACGCCCCATGCTGGGCCAGCAGCTTCCTTCCAGCTCCATCAGCCACTTCCAACTGCTCATAGAGGATTCTCTGCAATGAATCTCCCAGCTCTGCAGAAAGATCCTCCAGAACTCGATTTCCTCCCTCATGCCAGCTGTGGATCCCAATCCCTGCCTGTCCCTGCTCATTCCTTTCTGCAGGAGGACGATTGGGAACCTCAGAGCCAAAGTCCCCTTTAAGCACAGGGATAAAAGGATTTCTGGGCACTTCTGGTGCTCAGATCCCTTGAGAAGGATTCCCAGTGACTCCAGGGAGCCCTGGGTCCCTGCTGCCTTCAGTGGCACCCTACAGCAGCACTGGGAGATCCCAGTCCCAGCACAGCTCCGAGGGACAGGGGTGCCCCAGGAACCCATCCAAGCAGTGCCGGGGGAGCAGGAGGGGGCAGACAGCCAGAGGAGTCTGCTGTCCAGGGATAACCATTCCTCGTGGTCTCTGCTGTGCCCCTACACACAGCCTGCTGAGGGGATGCTCTGATGCAGCTCCGGGATCCAGGGCTGCTCCCTGCAGCGCTCCCAGAGCGGGATCAGACAAACGCCACCCTCCCTTTATTGCAGTCACCTTCAGCAGGGCGCTGCAGAGGGCTCTTCCCTCCCAGTGCCCTTGCCTTGAGCATTCCAGCCGCTGCTGATTGCATTAATTCCCTTTGGAAATGCAGTAATGGCACCTGACATCTCCCGGGCCGAACTGCGGGAGGAATTTGCAGTTTCAGCCCTAATGAGGAGCAAATTGCTGTCCCCAGGCCGGGCTCTGGCCTGATGGTGCCCCTGATGGTGCTGTCACAGCAGGTGACAGGGAGGAGCAGCCGGGGACAGAGGAGTCCCCGAGGGCTGGCAGAGGTGGGACTGGAGCTGGAGAGGGCAAACCTCAGTGCCAGCCTTCCCGGGTGGATGAGAACAGGATCAGCCCTGCACCAAAGCAGCGCAATTCATTCGCTCTGGGCTCGTCTCCCTCTTCTTCATTAACACCGCGGTGTTGGATGATTTGGTTCTGGGCACAGAGGCTGTGGCAGAGCTCTGGAGGAGAGGCTGCTCCGGGTGGATTCCTCCTTCCATGAATTTGGATCTCACAGTGCCAGGCCCCTGCACTGCTTCAAGGCCCTGCAGTGCTTGACAGACTTCCCAGGAAGCAAATCCTAAATCCGTAATCCCTTACTAATGAGCACCGGGCCGTGCCAACCCTCAGCTCCTGATGCTGCTTCCAAGACGAGTTCCTGTCTCCCTTCCTAAGAGGGAGAAATTCAGGAATGCAGCAGGAAAAAGCTGCCTGTGGCCAGACATGATCAGCCATGGCCCAGAGACTGAAGCCAAGTGTCCTGAATTCAATTATCAGGAATAGTTACTGGTTACTAATGGTTTTACTAATGGTGTTCCAGCGCTTCTGATGGATTGTTTGGAGCCACAGAAGAGGGAGAGGCCCATTCCAGCTGCCTGCAGCAGCTCCTGCATCGGAGCATGAGATTTGATTGTCTTTAGCTCAGCTCCCAATTCTAATAATGAGAAAATCCAGGGGCTATATTTAACTCCTGCTGCTGGGGAGCCTTGTCACGGCTCCTTCCTTTGTTCTCCCTTCTCGTGCTCAGCAGTGCTCAAACAGAATATTCCCTGGATTGGGGTTCTGCTTTTCCACAGAGCCTCTGTTCTGGTGTTCAGCAGTGCTCAGACAAAATACTCCATGGACTGGGGCTCTCCATTCCCACAGAGCCTCTATTCTCTGCCTGCCTCGTCCTGGCTGAAGCTGAGCATTATTTGGAGGGCTCACCTGGATCCTGGCCTGGCCCCAGAGGTGAGCAGGAGCCAGAGCTGCTCAGTGTCCCCTGGGCTGCAGCACCCCGGGTCACACCCAGCTGAATTCCCCCAGCACTCTGGAACAGAGGCACCTGGGGAAACGCTGCCCGTGGGCTGAGGGGGTGCCTGACTCATTCATACAGACCCCAGTCTGCTTCAGACACTGTACGGAAAATCAGAATCACCCTGAACTTGGGGAACATTCCAAGCAAACGTTTCATGAGGAATTTTGCATGTTGGGGGTGTTTGAAGGAGTGAAAGCTGATCTCTGTGAGGTTGCTGGGACTTGGGATCACCCTGGTTTTACACCTGGTTTTGTTAGGATCAACCTGGTTTTCCACAGCCACGTCCCCACAGAGCTGTTCCCTTGGACTGTGGGGCCTCAGGACACCCTGAGCCCATCTAATTCCTTTTCACGAACACAGTTATTTTATGTTAATTCCAGATGTTTCCTGCTGCATCACCTGTCAGAAATAAGGGCTTGGGCAGATCCTGTGGGAGAAGATCCCGTCCCTCCCGACTGTCCGAGGTGCAGCTGAAGTGAGCTCAGCTCCCATGTCCCTGGGAGGGCTCCCTGGCAGCAGCTGTGGCTGGGCACGGGGGCACAGTGAGCAGTGGGCCAGTTTTGCCATTTTTACATCATTTTTTCTGTTCAGCTGATTTAGAGCCAAGGCTTTATGAACCAGTGTTGGCAGGGAAGGGGAAGCTCTCGGAGCAAAGACTCCAGCAGAGCCCTGTGACACTTCCCAGGCCACAAACCTGCTTTTTTATTGTATTTCTTGAACTTTCGAGACTTTTTGTGTGTTCAAATCAAAACTTTGAACTGCTGCTGCCTGAAGGGATTGGAGGCCCATTGATTTAAGCTGTTTCTCATAACACATCAAGATTCTTCTCCTGCTTTGGAGCAGGAACAAGGGAATCACTGCCAGGGCCTTTGGCAGGACCGGCCAACTCAGCTCTCAGCAGCTGCTGGGATCCCATCAGCGCCTTTATTTTATGGGACCGAACTCATTTGGAACAGACCACGAGGGAGCAGGAAAGAAGCAGCAGCATCATTTCAACTTCTGCACCCTAAGGGAATGTGGGCACTCTTGCTTTTTAAAGGGATGGCCCCAGCACTTTGGGAATTGCTCACGGAACCCCATTTCCCACCTCCATTCAGAGTTTCTCTGCTGATGTGACCCCACTGTCTCAGAGCCCTCCACACTCCCAGGGAGTTGGGCCGTCAGTGAACAGAGGAAAACTCCCCAACCCTCACAATTTTTCTCTGTTATTTGACCCTGGGATCATGTCCCTCATGGACTACACAGCTTTGTTTTCCAAACTCCTGGATGAGAACATTTCCCAGAACTAATTCCTGCAACGCTTTCTGGATGGCACAAGGCAGCTCTGGAAAATGGTGTGGAGAAAATGGGCAGGGCCTGGAGAAGAGAAGCTTTGTGACCAAATTGTGGCCTTCCAGGGCCTGAAGGGTCTCCAAGAAACATGGAGAGGGACAGGACACGGGGAGAAGGCTTCCCACTGCCAGAGAGTGGGATTGAATGGGATACTGGGAAAAGAAGGACAGGGAGAAGGAGGATCTGCAAACACCCAGGGAGCTGCTGCAGAGGGACAGGGACAGAGTGTGCTCCGTGAGCAGGGCCAGGAGGCACAGCTGGCAAGAGCAGGTGAGATGTTAAAAGCCCTGAATGAGAGCTCTGGAGGTTCCAGGCTGCTGCTGAGGCACAAACACAGACTGGACAAACACACAGTAACCGAGCCCAGAAAAGCCTGCCTGCAGTGGGAAAAGAACTCCAAAACCTCCCTGGGATCCCTGGAAACCCCTGAACATTTCCAATTTCCCAAACCTTGTGCTGAGCCTCTCTCAATGCTCTACATCCCCTCCAATTCCCCATGCCCATGGTACCTGCAGGGTGCCCTTTCCTTGGGCAGGGATTTTTCAACCTGCCAGGCCCAGGGTGGCAGCGCTGCATTAAAACCTGACACAGCCAACCCCCCAGTTAGTCCTGCTAATGAGCTGGGTGCTTCAAACTCCCCAGGCAAAATGCAAAACACATGCAAATGAGGCTGCAGCAACAGATTGAGCCCATGAACCTTCCAGAGAGCTTCTGAGGCTGGAACAGGGCATGCAGGGAGAGCTTTAAACCCAGCCACAGAACAAGAGTGGAGAGAAGGGAGGGAGGAAGGGAGGGAGGGATGGATGGAGGAAGGAAGGAATCCCAGGCTGCTCCAAGCTCCATCCAACCTGGCCTGGGACACTGCCAGGGATCCAGGGGCAGCCACAGCTGCTCTGGGCACCCTGTGCCAGGGCCTGCCCACCCTCACAGGGAACAATTCCTTCCCAATATCCCATCCAGCCCTGCCCTCTGGCAGTGGAAGCCATTCCCTGTGTCCTGTCCCTCCAGCCCTTGTCCCCAGTCCCTCTCCGGCTCTCCTGGAGCCCCTTTAGGCCTGCTTGACCCCTGGGATTGCAAACAGGGAATCACACACAATTTTGTTTGCTTGTGCCAGCTGCAGGGAAGAGTGGAGTTCATTTGATTCCAGGGTATTTCACCTGCAAGGCCACACTGAGGTCACCCCCAGTCTCTCTCCAGGCTGAACAATCCCAGCTCTCCCAGCCTCTCCTCCCAGCAGAGCTGCTCCATCCCTTGGATCATCCTGGAGCCTCCTCTGGGCTCTCTCCAGCAGCTCCAGGTCCCTCCTGGGACCAGCCCTGCAGGTGGGACCTGAGCAGATCCCCTGGGCTCTCCTGTTTGTCATCCCAGGGTTAATTCACTAAAAGGTAGGAAAAAAATTAAAAATCACAATTTCTGCCAGTTCACTGAGTTTGTCACTATGAGAAGGTGGCCTCGGAGCTGGGTGGCCCTGGAACAGCAGCTCAGGCTCTGGAACAGCAGCTCAGGGCTGGTTTTGTGGTTGGATCCACCAGGATCACTGGAATTCCACAGTCAGTGTCCATCACCCACAGTGTTTTGTCCCTCCCACAAGAGCCCCCAGGAACTTCAGGACTCACTCAGGGGAAGGCCTAAATGCCCAGCAAATGGTACTCTTAATGCTTGGTCTTCTCCTAACCTGCAGTTAATTAATTGTCAATTAACTCCCAAATCTGGGCACTCCCTGCACATGTAGAGCAGGATATTAATGGGAGCACTCTGCCCTGCTCAGACTGGGATGTGCCTGGCCTGGAATGGGGTTTGGGGAGGATGCTACTCCAAACAACCTTCACAGGTCTGGTATTGATGGTCTGGAGTTAATTGCTTATGAATTAACACAAGGCCAAACCCCTGCACCTGAAGGCCTTAACACCAAAGGTTTTGAGCTTTGTTCTCAGCTGCCTGAGGGTGAAGATAAAACACAGTGTCCCCAGCAGGGTTGGGGGGACTGGAACCAGGCAGGGAGGGTACCTTCCTCCCAGCCAGCCCCGGGATCCTGCTCTTGGATCTCCCTTTGCGCCCAAACCCTGAGCCCTCTCTGGCCATGTTCTCAATCGGGTGTGGCTCCCACCGGCACGGGAGGCACTGCAGGGACTGGGCAAAATTGGGGAAACAAAGAAATTCCAGGGGTTTCTCCCAGAGACAACGAGCAGCTTCCTCAGGGGGCCAGGGGAGTGCTGGAAACAGGGAAGGGGTGATGTGGGCACTGGTGGGGTGGGGGTAATTACAGAGCTGCTGCTCCTGCCTGGTCATGAACACACCTGAGCCCACCCACCTGAGCCCACCCACCTGAGCCCAACCCACCTGAGCTCTCACATCTGAGCTCTCACATCTGAGCCCACCCACCTGAGCCCAACCCACCTGAGCTNGAGCTCACCCACCTGAGCTCTCACATCTGAGCCCACCCACCTGAGCCCACCCACCTGAGCTCACACCTCACCCACCTGTGCTCTCACCCCTGAGCTTTGGCTCCCTCCTGAGCCCTGGAGTGCCCAAAGAGCCCCAGAGCTCACAAACCCTTTACGGAGCCGGGCTCAGCAAACATGAAACGCTTCCATCCCCCGGGGCAGACAAACCCTGGCTCAGGCCTCCCCAGGAGGTAAATTGCAATATTCCAGGTCACAGCCTGAGGCTGCCGGGCCTCCCCGTGAGCCACCTCTGCTGGGGAGAGATCCCACACGGTGCTGCCAAACCCTGCCACACTTCCCACACCATTCCCAGGGCTCTGGGGTTTAGGAACCAGCCCTCCCTGAGCCGGGGTCACAGCTCTGCTGGGCAGGACTGGGGGAGGCAGGAGGATTAAAGTCGGGATTAATATCTCACCTTGTCTCACAGAGCCTGAGTGTTGGCCACGACTCCTCCTGGAACTTTCCATACAATTATGTCTGTTCCCAACAAGGACTTTAGGGTAAATTGTTTATAAAAGTGAACTTTCAGGGGTTTTGGGGGGACAAAACTTTCTTCAGGGCAGCTCTAAGTGCTTCTGATTTTGTAGGACTGCACAAGCACAGAGAAGCTGTCCCCAGACATGTGGCAGCCTGGCTCAGTGCCCAGTGCTCCCGGGTGATCCCAGTCCTTGCATCTATAGGGAGGGGAGCAGCAGGAATTCCAGCAGCCACTGAATTGGACCCCTTGTCCCTCTCAAACTGTGGAATTATCCCTGTGTTCCTGGTGAATTTACCTGTTGAGACACAGGAGTTAAAATCATTTCTTTCCATCCCCAGCAGCATCCCAGGTGCAGGAGGGAGGAAGGAACAGATTTGTGAGGAGCACATTTGGCAGCAGCTGGGAAATGCCTTGGCTGAGCTTCCAGAGCTGTTGTTTGACCACTGGAAGGGCTGGAACAATGTCAGCGTTGCTGTGTCTGAACAAAAATGTCCAAATTGTTCCAGGAATTCATCTCAGAGATCACAGAAATGGGGCCAAAACTTCTCAGGAGAGAGACAGAGCTGTGTAGGAAATTAAATCTGAGCAAATTACCTGGGAACACAAAGGTAAGGAAACCAGAGCTCAGCCTGCACCGAATCCCTCTGGAATTTCTGTCCTGGAGCAGCATAGCTGGAGCAGGATCCCCCACTCCCATCTCTGGTTGGAGTTTGGAATTGAGGTAAACTGAGACCCCAAAAAGCAAAAAACCCCATTGAACCCAGGTGTGCCAAAGCATCCCTGAGCCACCCCTTCCCAGCCCCCAGGAATTGTCTCCATCAGGCAAGGGAGCAGAGAGGGGCTCCCAGGAGTGCCAGGTGTCCCGGTTCCTAATCCAGAATTCCCACCCCCCTGCACAGCTCAGGGCACTCATCTCTCCCACAGACCCCTTCGCCTGACCCCTGGGATTGCAAACAAGGAACCAGACACAATTTGGTTTGCTCGTGCCAGCTGCACGGGGGGGGGTGCAGTTCATTTGAGTCCAGGGTATTTCACCTGTGAGCAGAATGATTTTGCTGGAAGTAAGTCCTGGAGAGTCTCCCCACAGACTCAGGATTGTGGCAGGACACCTCTGCCAGAGCCACCATGAGGATGCTCCACTCCAACCTCCTCTGACTCGTGTTATCCCTGGGAAGTCATTCCCAAAGTGCCTCTAATTGGATGGAAGTGGAAGCAGGATGAGATGTTCCACTTTACTCACTGAGTAATTCCAGCCTCTCTGTGATCATTACCCCAGCTGCTGCTTCCTTTAAATCAAGTGCAATTGCTTTGCGCTCTCATTGCAAAATGAAACCAGTGAGATCCACTGCTTATATTCACGAAACTTTGGAAAGAAAGAAAATGTAAAGCAAGAAAAAAAGAGAATTTGGGAAAAAGAAAATATAAGATTGGTTTTTTTTTTCCACTCATTTAACTTTCGAAGATAATGCAAACAAAGTGTAAAGCAAGAAAAAAAGAAAATCTGGGATAAAAAGGTATTTGTAGGTATTATAATAAATATTGTAAGTATTTGTGCTCTCCAGGGAATGTTCTCCCTTTGTTTCAGCCCCACGCTCTGAGCTGAGGTTTCCAGCTCCTTCGGCCAGCACAGGGACCTTCCCCACCCCTGTGCAGGAGCTGCTGCAGCTGGCGAAGTCACTTCCCACTTGCTCTTCCCCGCATGGAAAATAAACTGGAAATGAAGCGTGAGGAGGAAACTCTTGTGCTGAGAGGTTCTTGTCACCTTCAGAGGCAGAGGGAGGGGCTGGGGCCGGTGACACCTCGCTGGCTCTGTTCTGGCCATGCAGCACCAGTTCTGCAGGCCTCGCATCACTGAGGGATTGGAAACGGGATTTGTTGGCTGGGAATGAACAGGATCCTTCCCACGGGCCTCTGTTCCACAGGCAGGGACACAAAGGCTGGAGCCACCTCCCCCAGCACAGGACCTCTCTGCAGGTCACCTGTCCCCAGCCAGGCCCACCCTGGAGGCTGCAGGGGGGAGCCCAGCCCCAGCTCCTCCCCAGGTGTCTCGGGGTCTCTGTTCCCGGGCCAGCCCTGCCTGTCCTCACGGAGAGGAGCTGCCTGGGACACCTCACAGCAGCCGGGGCTCAGGGGGCTCCAGCCCAGAGCCCCTCCTGGGCTGTCCCAGCCGCAGCCCCCCGGCTGGGACCCATGTCCCCAGCGCCGTGTCCCAACACCGGCACTTCCCCCAGGGCCATGGGCCCCTTTGGTGCCGGCTGCCTGTGAGCCAGCTCTGGGGACGAGCCAAAGCAGCTTTAAAGGTCACCAGGTTCCTCTGCCAAGGCTGGGAGCAGCAGCTTGGCCCTTTCGTCTGTCAGCTCTGCTTTACATCCCCCGTGAATGCCTGGCATTCCATCCCAAAATAACTCCCTCCACCTCTGTTTCAGCCTCCAGCCCATCAGGCTGTCCCTGCCCTGTCACCTCCTGTTCCCCTGCGTCACATCATGGGCTCGCTGTGACAGGACGGGCTCAGCTCCCGCAGCCAGGGAAGCCTGGATGTGCTTCAGGGGGAAAGGGAGAGGACAGGGGGTCAGGAGTGGAGTTAAACCCAGCACCTTCAATCAGCTGCACCTTGATCACCCTCCCCAGAGGGGTTTCCTTCCAGCCCTGGGCACTGCTTGCCACAGCTCAGCTCCAAATCCTGTTTGATCCTTACACTTTCCAGAAGCATCTCCTGCTCTCACCCTGACCATCAGGAGCCCAAGGAACAGATTCCCTCCACTGGTCAGAGGGGAATAGGATCCCTCCCACCCCTCCACAACCTTTGCACCACCAGAGACTTCAAGGATGGAATTTTCTTTGTAAGGATTCCTTGTGCCCAGGTGAGTGACAGCAAACTGGACATGTCACAGTGTCGGGGGAAAGGCCTCTGACACTGCAGGCATTTTAGGGCACTGCCTCCACCCCTTCCATGGAAAGCCAGTAGGGAAGGAGAACAAAGAAGTGGTAACACTCCTGAATCCTCCTGAGGGGAGTAGGTTTAGATGGGATACAGGGAAAAATTCTTCCCTGTGAGGGTGGGGAGGCCCCTGGCACAGGGTGCCCAGAGCAGCTGTGGCTGCCCCTGGATCCCTGGAAGTGTCCAAGGCCAGGCTGGACGGGGCTTGGAGAAACCTGGGACACTGGAATGTGTCCCTGCCATGGCAGGGGTGGCACTGGATGGGCTTTAAGGTCCCTTCCAACCCAAACCATTCCAGGATCCTGTGCTGGTCCATGTCCAGCTCGTTGCCCATCAGGACTGCAGGACTGTCCCACTGAGCATTTGCTCGCCTGTCCCTGTCCTGCTGCCTCACAACTCTGATTTAATGGCACATTTACACTTCAAACCCGGCTTGGCGGCACAATCGCTGTTACAAAGGCTGTAATTACCATTCCAGGGAAACTCGCTGCTCGTCTGCCGAGGTGGCTCTGACAGCTCCCGGCCCCCATGGAATGAGTGTCACCCAGGCACCAAACAAACACACAAACGTTTGTTTTTCTCTTCCCATTCTGGAGAGGGGGAGAGGGGCCAGGCGGAAGCAATGAGTAGGAAAACCAACTGTTAAAGGAGGAGGCAAAGCCATCCCAAAGCAGTTGGTGATTTGCAGAGTGAAATGTGGGAATGGTTCTGTTTTCCAGGCAAACGGAAGCCGAAGTCCTCAGGGAACAGCAGGCTCACACACACACGGGCTGAGTCCCACTGGAGGAGCTGAGGGCCTCACTCTTCCCCTAAAACCCTCTCACATCAACAGCCAAAGGCTGGAACGACTCTCCTCTCCTCTCCCATCATTCAGATGGGAATGACGTGCTTGGCATCTGCAGAGCAGCTTCGGAAGGAAATCACAGGAATGGCTCTTGGAGTGCTTGGCTCAAAGGGCATCCTCTGTGTCTGCTTAGGGAGAGAACTTCTGCTTAAGGCTGGGTTAAATATTTCCCTTTAAACATCTCCCCTCCAGCAGAATCTTCCTTACACAGGTGTTCTTTCCTTCCTTCCTTCCTTCCTTCCTTCCTTCCTTCCTTCCTTCCTTCCTTCCTTCCT
>VZRO01002006.1:155540-196817 GCA_013397915.1 Daphoenositta chrysoptera
TCCTTCCTGCCTTCCTTCCTTCCCCAGGACCCTCACACTTCCCTTCAAGCACTCTCAAGAGGGTGTTTCTTAAATTCACTGGTTTTGGTGATAAAAACTCTTCAAACTTCTCCCTCCAGAACCCCTCTGAGAAAACAAATTAATTTAGAGCGCAGGGTTTTCAGTAAAATGATAAAAAATATCCACAGGGGGAATCCTGGGTGTTTCCCAACCTGATTTTCTTCCTAGGGAAGGAAACACACAGATCAAAATTATTTGTTTTGCTGCTGAGAGCACATTAACCTTATCCTAAAAATTTCAGGCTGCATCAGCTCCAGTGACTCCAGGACCAGCCAGGATGGAAAACCAGCCCAGCAACACAGAACAAGCAGAAGTTAATAAATATTTCAGCTCTGTAGTTGGAAATAATTTGGATGATGCCTCCATATCCTACAAGGATAATTAAATCCTTCACGTTGCAGTGCCCCAAAGCAATGTTTGATTGCACAGACGGAATTCAATAGAATTAAAGAGCTTGTTAAACATCAGCTCCTCAAGTCAAACAGTTTAACCCTGAAGCTCCACATCATCTGCATGGAGGAGGATTAAGAGCAGATACCCAAGAACGTTCCAGAACTTGCCACAGCTGTGGAGCAACGGTTATCAGGATGTCTGAGTCGGACTTAAGGTGGCTTTAAGGCTGGAATTTCAGTCTCCTGAGGGAATGCCCTGGTCAGGAGGTGTTTGGCTCTCCTGGACTGATGCTGGCTCAGCCCTTCTGCCTTTGTGACTTTTTGTCACTCTTTGTGTCTCTCCCCTCCTCCCCTCCATCACCCAAACAGGTTCAGGAAGGGTTGGACTCTGCCTCAGACAGAAAAGGCACCCCTGACCAAAACCTGCCCCTGCAGAGGCCAAGTGTTGTTCAAATCCTGCATTTCTGGGTGGTTTTACTTTCCTTGTCTCAGAGAAACTTCCTCTGGAAGGAAGGCCCAGTGAGTTACTGTCACCATTGAAAGGAAAAGAAATGTGTTTGGGTTCACAGGGCCCTCAAAGCCCATCCAGTGCCACTCCTGCCATGGCAGGGACACCTCCCACTGTCCCAGGCTGCTCCCAGCCCCAATGTCCAGCCTTGGCCTGGGACACTGCCAGGGATCCAGGGGCAGCCACAGCTGCTCTGGGCACCCTGTGCCAGGGCCTCTCCTCACAGGAGAGGTTTCCCCCCTCCAACCCCTCGTGCCAAGGTCACAGTGGGGTGTTCAGGGAGTTTAGTGCTGAAGTTTGAGTTAAACATGGAATTAACAAAGCGAGGCTTTGCACAAGGCAGGGTCACCCAAGGCGGC
This sequence comes from Daphoenositta chrysoptera, assembly GCA_013397915.1. Classification (NCBI taxonomy): domain Eukaryota; kingdom Metazoa; phylum Chordata; class Aves; order Passeriformes; genus Daphoenositta; species Daphoenositta chrysoptera. Next base: position 156,860 of record VZRO01002006.1, read on the forward strand.
CTGCTCTGAAAGGGCCCTGGAGCACGGGGAAGCCTCCCTAAAGACGAGGGAAATTCCAGCACTGGTTTTGTTGGGAGCTGCTGCCACATTCCTGGAGGGAATGGCTGAAGGGGGTCCCGACAGGGCAGTCAGGGATGGGGACAAGGAGGAGCCTGTCCCCTGCAGCTGGGCACTGCCACCACCAGTGAGCCTGTGGTGACATGGGGACGTTGATGCTTCACTGCATGGCAGCCAATCAAGCAGTAATTAGAGTGATCTGGTGAATACACAAAGAAACTAAGAAATGAATTGTAAAATGAAGATACAAAATCGGCAGGAGCAGAATTTTAAGGTCCTGGCAGGAGCTTGTGCTGCACTCAGGTTCTGAGAGCATCCCTTACCCCAGCACTGAGTCTGTGCCATGAAACCAGATATTAAAACATTTCTTCCAATCCTCACTCAAAAATTATAAAAGATGAGGAAGACGCCACTCAAAATTAAGTTTGGTGGTTTTTAATTTCAGGGGGAAAAATGTGTCAAGATTAAAAGGAAAATCCAAATCCTCCTTCAAAACAGAGAGGAAAAGTGAAGAATTCACAGATTTATTGGGGATACAGAAGTGTCTCTCCAAAATATCCAAATATTACCCAGCATAAATGAAATATTTTATACCGATGATTTTGAAGAGCTCCATTTCCCTGTTAACATTCTGAAAGCTTTGCCTGTTCATGTAACACCCACGTCTGAGCAAAAAGCCCTTTGGAATGGAGAAGCTGCCCTTTGTTTGGAGAACTCTGTCGAGTTTTTAATATTTTTTCCTTTCCTTTCTCACCAAAGAGACAAATGACCTTTTCCTGTGAAAGGCACTAATTGTGATGCACTTTTATGTTCAGTTCTCCCTGAGAGGCTCCAGGGCAGCCCAGGTGCCTCTCCCTTGGTTTGCTCTGGGGAGGTCGATCAGCCCTGGATTTGGGATTTAATTGTGCCAGGACTCTGCTCCCGTTAAGGGTTAATGAGAACATCACACCCCGAGTTGAGCAGGGCAAGGTTCATCCTCTGACACATCAAACCCAGCACGGGGAAAAACTCATTTCTCTTCCACTGACCTGAAAGTTCAGCACTGGAAAAATAAAAATACTGGGCGCAGGCAGGAGCTAGGCAAATCCTGGTCTGGAGCTGGGTGGAACAAAAGGTGATTGTAGCAATCAGCATCTTCTGTGCCCTGGGGTGGCTTCAAAAGCCACTTCTGAGCCCTCTCAGGTCCAGGATCCTCCTCCAGCTCACCCCGTTTCCCAGCAGCCTGGATTTCTGGGAAGTAGCACTTTTGTTTGGTTTTCATTTGGTTTATCCCCCAGAGACAAACTCCACCTGCAATCCAAGAGGAGGAAATGCGAGCCTTTAATTCAGGGATGATTCCACCTTCTTTGGAGCAAACCCCCAGTTGAGTTCCCTTTGCCGGGAGATTCTGTCTGTGCTGCTCCACGAGGATGCTGCTTGCACTCCTTGGATTATTAAGGATTGTAGGTCCCTGTAACAGTTAGGAAAACTGACCTCAGTTTCAACAATTGTACTTCAAGTCCATCTTTCTTTACTGCCCCAAGCCAGCTACTCATAAATATTTGTGGAACTGAGGGCTCTGGAAGCAGGTATGGATTATTTTGGACCACAAGTGGGATGAGGAGCAGCTAAGGGAGCTGGGGGGGCTCAGATGGAGAAAAGGAGGCTCAGGGGGGACCTTCTCTCTCAGAATTCTTTAAGTATTTCTGATACACTTTAAAACCAGGGTTTTTAGAGAAGCCATCATAGCACAACTGAGCTTTCTGCAGACTCCTTTTTCTGGGAGAATATTTCCCATTCCAAAAGCACCTTGTGGGTTTATTGGTTAAAATTCCAAATAGGCAGAGCCTTGAACAGGCAATAAAAACGTTCAGTTTGTTCACACCAGACTGGGCCTGTCAGGGGTGTGTTTGTCTGATCTCAAAATTCTCCTGATCCTTCGGGCTTTATAGAGAGGGGTGGCAACAGCTCTTCAGGATGGGGTGAGACCAATTAATTCTGCACCCGGGCAGGGCTTTTGGGTCTCCCTCAGCTCCAGGGAGCTCTTTGGCCAAAAGCCTCTTGGAACTGGAGCCTCCTGGGCTGTGGCTGTTCTCCAGCCCAGGATTCAGAGCTGCAGCTTCAAGGTCTCTTTACCCTTTTCCTGTGAGTGCCCCAAATCAGCTCAGCAGGGGCCTCTTTGCCTGTGCACTTTGTACAGGACATGAACCGTTCCGTGGGGGAACGTGGGACTTGGTCAGGCTGTGAAACCTTCTTCCACCACTTCCCAGCCAGTTCCGGGGAAGTTTTCTCCAGAGGCCACAGACAGAACGCCAAACACAGCACACAGCACCAGCCTGAAACTCAGGTGCTGACTCCCCGAAAGGGGAAGGACTCAGTCCTTTTTTTGGCAGGATCCTGGTTCAGATGCAGCAGCTCTTCATTGTCTCCAGCTCCAAGCAAGAAGGAGGTGTCTTGTAAACTCCAAAATTAATTAATGAATCTCTCCAAACCTTTCCATTCGCAGAAAGGCTGGGATGCCATCAGAAATATGGTAATGTGCCATTTGCTAATTCCCCTCCTGTTCCATCTGGGCACGGGAAGATCTTCCCTCTGATCTGTTTTCCATGTACTTGTCAGAGTTGTTAGATCTTGAACAAGAACTGAAGTTTCTTCATTCTTATCCCCAAGTCCTCACATAAGACAAATCAAGATGAACTCTGGGTTTTTTCCCAATTAAGCCAAGGCTGTTGCAGGCTGCTTAGGCTCTATCACAGTGAGAGATCTGGAGTGAATTTTTTCTGTTTTTTTTCTTTCACGATCTTTTCTTGATCATAATTGGATTCTAAAATTAGCTTGAGAAAGGGACTAATTCAAATTTATGACTAAGGATTGGTCTTTCTAACCACAGGGTGCATTTCTGCTGCTGATAGAAATAACATCAGGGCATTATCTGACAGGGAAGGAGTGAAGGGGCGAAAGGTGCTGCTCTGTGACCCCGCAGTTCCTTGTTCTGCCCACGGGCAGAGACACAAATCCCAGCGTGAGACAAATCCAGGTGTGCCAGTCTGGGAAGCCTGAATGGCACAAAGCCCCTTGGAAAACGACCCCTTGGTTCTGGAGAGCTTCTCCTGCTGCTGCTCCCACTGCTGCTGCTGCTGCTCCTGATGCTCCTGCTCCCGCTCCTGCTGCTGCTCCCACTGCTGCTCCTGATGCTCCCGCTCCTGCTGCTGCTCCCACTGCTGCTCCTGATGCTCCCGCTCCTGCTGCTGCTCCTGCTGCTCCCTCTCCTGCTGCTGCTCCCACTGCTGCTCCTGATGCTCCTGCTCCCGCTCCTGCTGCTGCTCCTGATGCTCCTGCTCCCGCTCCTGCTGCTGCTGCTCCCTCTCCTGCTGCTGCTCCCGCTCCTCCCTAGAGCCGTGGCAGGGTTCAGCCCACCCTCCATGCTCATGCCAGGGGTCCTTTCCCTGATTCCTCCTGTCACTAATGAGAGCCAGACCCCCTTGGATGAACATTCCCAGCTCCTGAATGAGGCTCCCACTCCAGACCAGTCCGGGAGGCTCCTTCTCCTAGTGGGTGGGGGCAGGGACAAGGAATTCAGCTGGGAAAGCAGCGACAGCTCCCACACGGCCTCAGCACCAGCGAGGCTTCAAGTACAAAATCGGAGCTGTCGAATCCCCAAACTGGGCTCTGTGTCTGTCACAAGGTTTGCAGGGATTTCCATGTCTCTGGCTTCGTCCTCTGTTGTGTCCTGCAGGCCCCAGCTCACTCTGGTCAATTCAGACGTGTTCACATACAGCCATGACCCTGCTTCCCTTTTCTAACGAGAGGGAGAAGTGCACTGAGTGCTCTTCTAAATCCCTGGGGAGTTCCCTGGCAGCAGAGATAGTGGAGAGACCCTGGAATCAGAATCCCAGAATGGATGGGTGGGAAGGGATCTCAAAGCCCCCCCAGTCCCTCCCCTGCCATGGGCAGGGCCACCTTCCACTGTCCCAGGCTGCTCCCAGCCCCAATGTCCAGCCTGGCCTGGGACACTGCCAGGCATCCAGGGGCAGCCACAGCTGCTCTGGGCACCCTGTGCCAGGGCCTGCCCACCCTCCCAGGGAACAATTCCTTCCCAATATCCCGTCCATCCCTGCCCTCTGGCAGTGGGAAGCCACTCCCCTCTGGGGACTGGAATGGTGCTGTGGATTCAAGTCACTGCATTCCCATGTGACTTTGGGGAAGTCATGGTGCTTTCCTGTTTCCCATCTCTACAATAAAACAGGGACAATGTCACTGATCTCCTCTCAGAGCTCCTGTCACCCACAAACCCAGAGCTCTTGTCACCTACAAACCCGTGTCTGTCACCTCTGAGCACCCCAGGACATCAGAAAGTGTCCCTGCCCAAGGCAGGGGGTGGATTTGGATGTGCTTTAAGATCTCTCCAAGCCCAAACCACTCTGTGATTCCTTGAAATCAGGACTTCGGTGCTGTCCCTGTGTTAATCCTTCAGCATTCATTTACTTGGCTGTGTCTGCCCCGTTCACAATCCATCTCCAGGCTGGCCATGGGCAGAGCTCCACAAAGCAGCCGTTAATACGGGAGGGCAGTGATGCTGATGGGAGCCCTGCTCCCATTTGTCAGGCTTTTATCTTCCATGGAAATGAGATTGATGTGCTCACGACTGGGGGAGTTGTTTTTCCAGGGGTTTAGTGGAGCAGAAATGAAGCTCTGGCCTTGTTCTGCTCAGCGTGGATTCCAGCCCGGGTGGAGCAGCAGGGCCTGGCAGCGGGGACGTGGATTGCAAACAGGAACTGCCACTGCTTAATGAACATTAAACTGGTGGTGTCATGGTCCAGAATTGCTACTGCCCTTGGAGTTTTCCAGCATGGAATTCAGGAGGCCTCTTAAGGANGCTGGAAGTGCTTAAATAAAAGGAAATAAAAGCTCTCCTTGCAGGTCCCAGTTTGTGACCCATCCTCGTCCCACCAAGAGCCAGGGGCTGCTGAGACTGAGCAGATTTGGGGACAGCCCCAGGTCTGTGGGATTTCTCCCCTGGCAAAAAACCCAGTTAGATCCCAAAGAGATATTCCCCATCCATTTCCAGAGTCAGAATCAGCTGGGAGGAAAAGCCAGATTTTTTCTCACACCACATTTTGAAGGAAGTGAAATTTTTCCTCCCTTTCCCCTCCCAGTCACAGGGATTTCAATTTCAATCTTCTTAATGAAGAAATTCGTCCCTTGTCCATCCATTAAACTCCCCCTCCCTGTGTGATCTTCTGGATTTCTAAGGAGCAGGGAAGGAGGGACGCAAATAAATAAATAAATAAAGCCAAATCAAGGAGGAACTTTTTGTTTTGACAGGAATCAAAACAGAATTCCCCATTTTAGTGATCCAGCCAATCATCAGGAGCAAGGAAAATCTCTCTAAGGACATTTCTGCTGAGAGTCAGGCCTTGCCCAGCTCCTTCCCACTGCTCCTGGGGAAGGCACATTCCTGGGAGGGAAGGGAGGCTGTGATGAGCTGATCTGGGTTTGTCTTTCTCTCCTTGCTGTTGATTCCCTTGTCCCCATCAGATTTCCAGGAGCTGGCTCACTCCTGCAGCTCCAGTCTCCTGGAACGATGCAGGGATTGCTGGGCTCACAGATTCCCTCTGGGACATGGAATATCCAGGACAGGCTGGAGCAAGTTCCTGGCTGGGTTCAGTCTGTGCCAGCCCAGTAAAGACAAGTCCCCAGTCACTGGTGGGTGACAGCAGCCAGACCCCTCTGCTCCAGCAGGAGCCGGGGATAACAGAACACATTCCCTTAGGAGAAGTGGGATCTTACCATGGAGGAGCTTGGAAAACACGGACACAGAATTTGCGGGGGTTTGTACAAAGAATTGTTCAGGTTGGAAAAGACCTTTAAGGTCATCGAGTCCAACCATGAACCAGCACAAGCACGTTCACCACGAGCCCACGTCCCCAGGGGCCACATCCACACGTCTTGTCAGCACCTGCAGGGACGGGGACTCCCCCTGCCCCGGGCAGCCTGGGCCAGGGAAGAAGTTTTCCCGATGTCCACCCTGAGCCTGCCCTGGCCCAGCCTGAGGCCGTTCCCTCTGCTCCTGTCCCTGTTCCCTGGGAGCAGAGCCCGACCCCCCCGGCTGCCCCCTCCTGTCAGGGAGTTGTGCAGAGCCACAAGGGCCCCCCTGAGCTCCTTTTCTCCAGGCTGAGCCCCTTTCCCAGCTCCCTCAGCTGCTCCAGGGGCTCCAGCCCCTTCCCAGCTCCATTCCCTGCCCTGGACACGCTCCAGCCCCTCAATGTCCTTCTTGTCATGAGGGGCCCAGAACTGACCCCAGGACTGAGGTGCCTCAGCAGAGCCCAGAGATGGGGGGATTAATTCCCTGATTTTGCATGGAGGAGGCTGGAAAATATGGATACAGAATCTGGGGGGTTTGCACCTGGAAATGAAAATGAGCCTCCCCAGAGCTGCTCAGTGGGACCAGAGATTCCCAATTGCTTCGGATTCAAGTAATGCAGGAAATTCTCTCTTTTGTTTTTCAAGCAGTTCTATTTTTTCCCAACTTCTTTTTCAGTGTGCCTGGAAATATTTGTTTGGAAGTGTTTAAAGAAAACCTTCACAAACAGAGTCTGCTTCCCACATACATTTTTTATAGTTTCCTTTCTCCTCTCCTTTGCTTCCAAAACCCCAATCCTCAGCACAGACATGTCTCCTATTAAAAAAAGAAAAAATTAAAGAGTAAAATGAAACATTTCCAGTGACAAGGTGGTGCCACAAGGAAGGACCTTGAATGTGAGATTCCCTTTTTTCCTGGCTGGAGACTCTGGCCAATTATCTGTCCTCAGCTACAGGACCTGGGGACTTTCTCCTGTGTCTCCACCTTCCCCTCGGAGAGGAGGCAGCTGCTCATCCCAGCAGTGCTGGCCCAGGGCCCAGCTCCTTTTCCTTTGAGGTTTCCTGTGGAAAGCTCCTGGTGTGAAGGAGCTGGAGCTGTTTGAGCAGAGTGACCCAGCCCTGCCTGGTCACAGCCACCCCTGCCCTGGAGCGGAACATCAGACACAGACCCAGCCTGGGGAATCACAGCATTGGGAAGGTTGGAAAAACCTCCAGGATCATCAAATATGACTTTTGGCCGAATTCCCCCATCCCCAATAAACAGCAGCACAAAGTGCCACCTCTACTTGTTTTTTGAGCACTTCCAGGGATGGGGACCTCAGCCCTGCCCCGGGCAGCTGTGCCAGAGCCCGACAGCTCTTTCCAGGAAAGATTTTCCCAATGTCTGCCCTGAGCCTGCCCTGGCCCAGCCTGAGGCCGTTTCCTCTGCTCCTGTCCCTGTTCCCTGGGAGCAGAGCCCGACCCCCCCGGCTGCCCCCTCCTGTCAGGGAGTTGTGCAGAGCCACAAGGGCCCCCCTGAGCCTCCTTTTCTCCAGGCTGAGCCCCTTTCCCAGCTCCCTCAGCCGCTCCTGGGGCTCCAGACCAGAAAGAAAGAAAGAAAGGAGTAGACAGATTAAAAGGAATGGATAAAGAGAAATAAATGCTAAGTGATGAACTAAAGATGTGGGGTTATATCCAACACAGTTAAAGAGCCAAAGGCAGTGACAGTAACCCTGACAGAGCTGGGAGGCCAAATCCCTGATCCCTGAGCACAGGAGGAAGGGGAGATTAAAGGAACAAGGCTTGTTCAGATCAACCTCTCTGAAGGAGTGGAGGTGACTCTAAAAATGTCCCTGCTCGCCCTGAGTGACACAGAGCCACATGCCCAGGGCTGGCAGGACATTTTCACACTGCCTCAGTCCCCCTGGACTTGCAGGAGGTTTCTGTGCTGAGCCACCACTGACAGGCTGGAGGGAGGTGCTGAGGGCTCCTATTCTTTCCTCTACTCATAGATATTTATATTTCCCTATTAAAAAAATCCTCCTTAGCTGATAGAATTCCAAAAGGGGAAAATCTCCCCTTAATGAGCCACCAATAGAGATTTTACAAAGCACCTGACAGGGCTGAAGCCATCAATTCTCTGAATTAACTGGAGTGCAGTTGTGGATGCAAGTGGGAACTCAGCCAAGAACGAATTAAAGGAATTCAGCCTCAGATTCATCAATGTCCTCGTTAATATTTTGGCCTCTCTGTGGTCCAGGAGTGATGAGTGAGAGAGCAGAACTGACAGGAAGAACAAGGCTGTTGAACACTCGGTGAGTTTTATTGGCAGGAGATGGTGAGAGGTGCCCCAGCCCCCAGGTGCCCCCCCCACCACCAGAGCCTGGGCTCAGGGCTGGGAGCAGCTCCCGTCCTCCAGAACGGGCTGGGAGAGAAAGTCCTGGGCCCATTCTGCTCAGAGCCTCGGGGGAGATGAGAAGCCAGGAAAAGTTTGTGCCAGATTGTGACAGGATCTTGGGTTGAGGTTTTTATTGGATCCACAGTGGGAACAGGAGACAGAGGTAAAACAGTGACAGAGACAGGGTTATGGAATCCTAGGATGGTTTGGGTGGAAGGGACCTTAAAGCCCCTCCAGCCCCACCCCTGCCACGGGCAGGGACACCTCCCACTGTCCCAGGCTGCTCCAGCCCCAGTGTCCAGCCTGGCCTGGGCCACTGCCAGGGATCCAGGGGCAGCCACAGCTGCTCTGGGCACCCTGTGCCAGGGCCTGCCCACCCTCCCCGGGAACAATTCCTTCCCAATATCCCATCCAGCCCTGCCCTCTGGCAGTGGAAGCCATTCCCTGTGTCCTGTCTCTCCATCCCTTGTCCCCAGTCCCTCTCCAGCTCTCCTGGAGCCCCTTTAGGCCCTGGAAGGGGCTCTGAGCTCTCCCTGGAGCCTTCTCCAGGCTCATGTTCCATATGTTCCACAAGTTCCAGAACAGACTGGGAAGAGAAAAAAGACCCCTTTGCCATCAGAGCTGGGAGCTTTGCTGTTTACAGCCCGGGCAGATCCATCATCCCAGTGCAGAATTGTTTGACTTCATTTGTGAAATGCAGCTTTGGCCTGCTGGACTGAAACATTTCAGTTCCATTTTTCATGCTGATAAATGACCCTTCCTCACTGTTGCTTACATTTAATTTAATGCAGGCCTGTGGGTGCACAGCCAGGTTTAAACACAGATGAACTCACTTGGGGCAGTGGGAGGTGTCCCTGCCCATGGCAGGAGTGCCACTGGATGAGCTTTAAGGTCCCTCCCAACCCAAACCAGTCTGGGATTCTCTGATTCTATGATCACTGTTTAAACGTGTGACATATTTGAGATATTTATTCATCTACTTAGGAAAAAATGTCAAATCACTCATGACAAAATCAAGCTCAAGAAGTGTCCTCAGAGCTGGTTCAAGTGGGATCCTTCAGTCATCAGTGTGGTGGTCCAGAACTGGCAATGTTCCCTTCTGAGCTCATTATCTGCAGAGTCTGGAACAGACAGGCAGCTCCAAAGCCTGATTTGCTTCCCACATTTCAATCCTGATCCCAGGAGAAGAACAAAGTCGTGCCTGTTTCCTTCAGCTTTCAAACAAATCCAGACAATCAGTGCTGGCTGAATCCCCCACTCGTCACCTCCCCTTGGATTCAGTGTCACCCTCCCTCGGGACTGCCACAAACCCCTGCAGGGCCCAGGGAAGAGGCAAATTCCCTCTTTTCCACTCACACAAACCCTCCCAGCCACGTCACCAGACAGTTCTCAGACAGTTCACAATCCTCAGACAATTCTCAGACAATTCACCAGCTGCCGACTTAAACACCCCCAGGTGCCCTCCTGTCCCCAGGCAGCACCGGCCCCTCCCAGGCCCCAAGCCCAGCCGTGCTCGGGGCTGAGCCTCCCGAGGCTCCTTGGCTTTGCTCTCCAGGGCTGTGCAGGGAATGCAGCCCTTGGCACGGACAGAGAGCACCAGCGTGGGGATAAATCCCAACCCCTCCGTGCCCTCTGGGCCTTCCCGGGGCCACCGTGCGCCCCTGTCCCTCCCTGTCCCGTGTCCCTGCCTGGGCCATGCTCAGGGGAAGGGGCTCAGGGGAAGTGGCTCAGCTGTTCCAGGTGGGTTGGAATGCCTCGGGCATCCCGAGGGACCGCAGCCACCCCTGGGAGAGCAGGGTGTACATCCTTGCCCATCTGGGGGTTCAGTTCTTCCCAGGAGCTGCAGGCTCTGGGGCCGCTCAGGGCCTGCAGTCTCCAGTCAAACCCCCTGCTCAGAGATCCAACTGCTCTCATTCCTAGACCATCTTCCAGGCTGGCACAGCACTCTGTGCTCAGACAGGATTTTTTCCCCCCAATTTCCATCAATCCTCAGGTGCTGTTCCAGGCCCCAGAGCTGCTGGCAGGGCTCCCACCCTGGAGATAAGGGATGTTCATGTCAGCAGTGATGGATAACCTTGGCTCTCCTGCTCAGGGATCCACCTTTATTTGCCTGTTCACTGCTCCTCAGAATTATCCATCTAACCAGTGCCGTGCTTGGTGTCTGCTCCTGAGAGCGTGCCAACGACAGGCGCTGGGAGTCCTGCTGCAGCTCAGCCTGGCAGGGCTGGCACCGGGCACTGCCCCGCGCTGGCCCTGCCTGAGCTCCCAGCAGGAGCCACAAATGGATCGCATCGATTGCAGCTCCTTCCCCGGCTGGGCATCGCAAATTGCAGGAGGAGAGAGCTGGAAAAGCTGTGCCTGGGCTCTAAAGGGCAATTACACATCCTGAGGAGCACTAGCACACTCGGAGAATTCAGAGGAAAACGAGGTAAGTACCTGGAGATGGAGACTAAATGATGTCTGGGAGTTGTTGGGGTTGGGTTTAAGAACCAAACATAAACACAGAATCCCGGCCTGCCCAGCAATCTGGACACCTCTGGAAAATCCCCAGGGCTCGGGGTATTTGTAAAAACACATTTTAGGCTCCAGTCTGGTTCCTGGCTCTTTGGAGGGTTTATATTTCCCGTTGTCTCCACTGGCATTTGGAAATGTGGGGGAGGGGAGAGTTCCCCTGAATCCTGGGATTAAAAGATACAGAGTGGAAAACCAACAAACCAAGCACCCTTTCCATGGTAAAAGATTGATAACAATAATAAAAGTGTAACTTGTGACTGTGAAGGACTGATCAAAACTTTTTCCATGAATTTTAAGCTCAGGGAAGTCTCATAAAAGCGGGGTGTAAATAACACCTTTTATCTGGAGAAAATAAATCTGAAAAATGTGTCCATTGGTTCCTTCCCTCCCGGAATCAAGGGCACTTTCACAATTTTAGTTGGGCCTTGCAGGTTTGGGGACTCTCATGAAGTGTTCTACCCGTCCTGAGTCCAAGCTGCCTCAGGGTGAGTCCTGCTACCACCAGTGAGGAAATGTGACAACAAAATGCACAAAAGTAACAAAAATTGCTAGAAATTTCCATGAATCTTGAGGAGAAAAAGGAGAGAGAAGAGAGGGAATTAGGGATCAAAACCCAAATTCAGGTGGATGTGTTCTTAATTGTCCAGACATAGTCCTGAGTTGGATGTCAATCATCCAAGCCTGGAAATATGGTCCTGTAGCATTTTATTTAACATTTAAATCAATTTAATTGGAATTAATTCTCACATAGAGACAGGCACTGAGTATCTCTGGTGGAGATGGATTTTTCATTCCCTTCCTTTTCCTTTCCTTTTTTTTTTTTTTGTGCAAGAATGACATCAGTGCCTCAAAGCTACAGGAATGTCAAGGGCCATGAGAAACCTTTATTTAAGCCGCGTCTGCTGCTGCAGGGAATGTGTCTAATCCTGGCTCTGTGACCTCCCTGGGCAGGTTCCGAGGGAAGCAGCGCCAGCTCTCCCAAATTCTCGTTCCATAATAACTCCCACAAAGGATCAAAGGGAGGCAACCCCAGACAGACAGAAAAGCCACCAGACAGAGAACTGGCACTGTGCAGCTCTGGCCTGCTCTGAGGCACTGAACAAATTCTCTTTAGTGGGTTTTTCCCCCCAGGCAACTCTGGTGATTGATGTCGCTGCAGCCCTGGGGAGCAGAGCTCCCTCCTCTCTTGCAGCAACAACCAGGGAGGTTTTCACCAGGGTTTTTTGGAGTGAGACCTCTCTGTGAGAGATAAAACAATCACTGACTTATTTACCTGGGAACAGAGGGCTCAGGCAGGGAGGAGCTGACTGCCCAGCAGAATGGGCATTTGCCTGGGGAAAATTCCCACAGGTTCTGGGTTCTGTCCCTGTGGAGGGCTCTGACCCCACAGGGGAAGGGACTCACGGCCCCTCTGGTGCCAGATGAGGAATTGTTTGCCCCCAGTGGGTTCATACAATGCTCATTCTTCAAACCCACGGGCCCATGGAATCCAAAATGCCTCTTCCATAGGAGAAGAACTGGAAAGCAAAACCCAGCCCAGCTGTGCTCAGGTTAACCAGTTCACCAGGGGACCAGGTGTGACTTTGGGGTCACCAATCACCAGGGACCACAAAGAGATGCCAGGACTGCAGAGCGCCTGAGCAGAGCGAAAATATGGAAATTATTTTGGGGAAATGATTACCATATGGATGTTTATTCCCGGAAAATCAATGGATATGTAAAATATAACATAAACCAGGAGCTGTCTCTGTACTCAGCAGTCAGGATATTTTGGAGAAGATATCCCCTTGTGCATCCGGCTGAATAAAGGATTTCTGCTTCTGAATGCTGCATGGGGAAGGAGTTTCATTTTTATGGGTTTTTGGTAATACCACCCATCAGTCCGGGATCACAGAATATCCTGAGAGGGAAGTGATGACCAGGATCACCCAGTGCCACCCTGGCCCTGCCCAGACCCCCCAACAACCCCACCCTGTCCATCCCCGGCAGCGCTGCCCAAACGCCCCTGGAGCTCTGGCAGCCTCGGGGCCGTGCCCATTCCCTGGGGAGCCTGGGCAGTGCCAGCACCCTCTGGGGGAAGAACCTTTCCCTGAGATCCATCCCAAACCCCCTGGCACAGCTCCAGCTGCTCCCTCTGTGACAGTCCAGCTTCCCAAGGCAATTTCCTGAATTTCCTGTGAACAGGTGCTTTTCTTCCTCCAGAGGAGGCTTTCAGGGAGGGTGGGGAGGCTGTGAGGGAGTGGGAGGCTCTGTCAGTGCCACTGAAACCCCTGTGGCCGGAGGGCAGGGCACGGCACCCTCCTGGCACCGTGCGGGGCCCGGCCCGGCCCGGCAGCGTCCCGGGGCCGTGCGGAGCAGCAGGGCCGGGGAGGGGATAGGCGGCCGGGGCCTCTCCAGCTCTGCAGCCAGGGAGGGATGCGGCAGGAGCCGGGATGAGCCGCAGGCTTGGAGCAGCTCAGTCGCCAGATGGCCCCGGGGCCCCGCGGGGATGTGACAAATTCCTGCCTTCACAAACGATTTGTACCAGCGCGGCTCTGGGACGCGCTGGGGATGTGGCACTGGTGTGACACGGGACGCGCCCTGCCTGTGCTGCTGGGGATGTGGCACAAGGAGTTCTCCCTACCCTGGACACCAGCACTGGGAATGTGTTCCGTGGGAAGGAATTGAATTCTCTCACTTCAGGTTTCTCTCTGCTCTTTGAGTATTTCACAATCAAACACTTCATTTTTAAATCCCACTCCTCTACCTTTCTTCATTTGCTTTCCTTTGAACTGTCCCTGCCCCCACCTCGTGTGTTTCCACTTTCTTCTCCTTTCTTGAGGGGAAAAGGAATGAGTGAGAGGAGCTGGAGCTGATTGATGCTCCCACACGTTTCCACGGCGAGTCAGAGGGAGAATTTGCTCTTCCTCTTTTCTCAGATCACTTATTTTTTCTTTTCTTCTTTTCTGGATCTGTCCCCAGTGGGATTAACTCCTTGTCCCTCCATCCCTTGTCCCCAGTCCCTCTCCAGCTCTCCTGGAGCCCCTTTAGGTCCTGGAAGGGGCTCTGAGCTCTCCCTGGAGCTTCTCCTCTCCAGGTGAGCACCCCCAGCTCTCCCAGCCTGGCTTGGTGGGAGAATTTACAGAGCAGATGTTTGATTTTCCAACAGAGTTAAAACCGAGGGAAAACCTCATGTTTACACTGAGACAACCTCTGGAGCTGGGAATTCCTGGAGTGCATCCAACGCCCTCCCTGTGCCACCTTTGGTGACCATGGCACAGGACCAGTCACTGTCCTGACCTTCACTGGCCAGCACCACCTCTTATTTCTGCCATCCTTGGCTGTTATTCCAATATTTCAGGGGCTGGGGTTTGGTGGGGGTTTTTCTGAGTAAATTTTCTTTCCATTTTGGAGTGAATTCCCTTCCCAATCCCCTCCTGCCATCTAGTGGGAGATTTGGGTAAACCAGCAGCACGAGCTGATAGTTGAGAGAATCCCGGGTGGTGCTGTCTCACCTGAGAGCAATGTTCCTGCTCCTCTCGTTACACACAGGTGAGCAAGGTCAAGAGAAAAACACTCTTAGGTTGCGGGGACAGAAAATTATCTTGGGCTGAGGGGCTGGGGATGGAAACTGAGGGGAAAAGGAAAATGTCCAGGGTTTATTGTGGATTTGCAGGAAGAAAAGCAGAAAACTGTAAAAAATAAAAGGAAATAAAGACCGGAAGTAAAATATGAGGGTAAAAAAAAGCCTTGGAAGTGAGGCATTTGGGGGCCTACCAGGGTGCTGGGGAGGGAATTTGGACAAAGGCCTGGAGGGACAGGACACAGGGAATGACCCTAAGCTGAAGGAGGGCGGGGATGGATCTTGGGAAGGAATTGTTCCCTGTGAGGGTGGGGAGGCCCCTGGCACAGGGTGCCCAGAGCAGCTGTGGCTGCCCCTGGATCCCTGGCAGTGTCCCAGGCCAGGCTGGACACTGGGGCTGAGAGCAGCCTGGGACAGTGGGAGGTGTCCCTGCCATGGCAGGGGTGGCACTGGGTGGGCTTTGGGGTACCTTCCAACCCGAACCATTCCAGGATTCTGTGATTGATTTAATCTGGAAATCCTGTGGAAAACCCCAATCCCCAAGCAGTTTTTAGCCCTAAACTGGGCCTGACTTCAGCCCCTGAGCAGTCTGGAACTTGGGTGCTCAAACTGTAAATGCCCCACAAGGGAGGATCCGGATCTCCGGAAAGCTTCACCAGAGGTCACAAATCATCCAGTCCCAGGGCCCTGGAATGCTTTGGATTGGAAGGGACCTTAAAGTCATCCAGTTCCAACCCCCATCACAGGCAGGGAAACTCCCACTATCCCAGGCAGATGGAGGAGAACAGAAATAGTCTGGGGGCAGAGTAGGGAGCTGAGGCAGAAGCAACCCCCCTCTCCCCAGGTATCAGCTCCCACAGAAACCCATCCAAGGCCACAACATGGAACTTCCAGCTGCTGCTTTTACCTCCCAGTCCCATCTTCCCTTTGATTTCCTGCCCTTTGAATGGCTTGCAAACCCATAAAATCCGGATTTTCCGTGGCTATATCCCAAATCCTGGCTCTGTCCAGGACAAACACGGAGCCAAAGCTTTTCCAAGCCCTTTTGTGAGCTTGTTCTGTGAGTGCTGCTGTCCATGGAGAGCTGCACGGCTGGGAACACCCCAGGGAGAACAGGAGATCCCACGGGAATTGCTGACAAGCTTACATGACAAAACACAGATCTTGTCACAACGGGCATTTCCTTCAAGGAGACTCCAAACTGAAGCTTCTAAATCAACATTTTGAAATTTCAATCTGTCAAAAGCTGACATTGCTTTGAAAGTAGGTTTGTGTTTTGCTCAAAACAGACAGGGATTTTCAGGTTGCTGTTTCCAAATCAACACTTTCCTGAATGCCACTGCAGTGTTGGTATTTTGGGGGCTGATCCAGCTCGCAGCCAGAAATGAAAGCTAAAATAATGGAATTCTCAGTCAGAGGCCCTGGGCAGCCTCTTCCAGTGCCTGACAACTCTTCCTGTGGAGAAATTTTCCCTAAATCCAACCCAAACTTCTCCTGGCACAGCTTGAGGCCGTTTCCTCTCATCCTGTCCCTTGTTCCCTGGGAGCAGAACCCGACCCCCACCTGTGACTTTACTCCTGTTTTATCCTGGTTCCTTTCTGTGATTCAAAAATCAGGTTTAAACAGAATTTTCAACCTTCACACACACACTTCTAAGTTTTGCTTTTAGTTTCCTGACTTGAATCTTAATTAAGTGAGTAATTGCTTATTTGGGTAGCAGCTCAGGAGCTGCAATCTCCAGATCCATCAGAGTTATTGTTCACTGATCCAGGATGTGACAGAGTTAATGGAAGTCTTTCCACGGGAGATACAGTGACATATTCAAAGGTCTGCTTAGCATCTCCATTTCTCTGTGCAGCACTAAAAATGCAGCTGAGTTTTGGGGTGAGTAAGCCCAGGATGAGTCAGCTCTGACTCCCTCACCTGCCCCTCACCGCTGCCCTTCATGCCTCGGGCAGGAGGGGGGGTTTTGGTTTGGGTTTTTGTTTGTTTGGTTTGTTTCTTTCCCAGAAAAATTCAGTGTATTGAAAGCAAAGCTGTTCTTGCTCCTTGGATCCTGAGGGGATTTCTGATCCACAGCAGGAAACGGGGAGTGGGTGAACCAGCACCCACAGGCTGCACTTCTGCTCAGACCATTTCCCTCCTGGGTTCCTGGCATTGTCCTTGGCCCCAGTTATTGATGGGACAGAGTGCAGGGCAGGAGCCAGCAGGGCAGAGTGTGGGGACACTGGGCAGACAAGGGACACAGACCCAGGCACCGAGCCAGGGATAATCAGAAGTTGTGCAGAGTTCACATGGAAAATACATATTTTTAAATTCTATGGCAAACAGACACTCAGAAATTGAATGACATGTCCCTTTCATATCCGAAAGCAGCTGAGGAGGGAGAGTATTCACCCAGTTCTAGTGTGAAATCTGAGACAGAGCAGTGGATGGGGCCCGGCACAGGCACAGCTGGCAGTGCTGAAGGTTTGGGTACAGGAACCTCTAGATGGCCTCTGGCACAGGGTGCCCAGAGCAGCTGTGGCTGCCCCTGGATCCCTGGCAGTGCCCAAGGCCAGGCTGGACGGGGCTTGGAGAAACCTGGGACAGTGGAAGGTGTCCCTGCCCATGGCAGGGGTGGCACTGGGTGGGCTTTGAGGTCCCTCCCAACCCAAACCATTCCATGATTCCATTATCTCCAAGACACAACTCCAGACTATCAGAAAGGCTTCATTTGCTTCTCCATGTTCCCTCTGGGGAGTGCTGACTTTGAACCCCAAGCCCCAAGAACGGACATTTTCCATTTCCCCTCCCAAGTTTCCAGCAGAACAGCCTCTCTTCCTTGTGTGAAAAGATCGGCTTCACAGTGTGGAATATTCTGTTGGAAAACTGCCAGGCCCAGTTCCCACTGCCGCCTGACCCTCTGCTTCTGTTACCAGCCAGAAAGAGCTGGGATTGGAGCTTTCTCCCCCAGGCTGCTGAGCTGGGAGAGCTCAGCCCTGCTCTGCCACAGGAACAGGCACAGAGCTCTTCCCACACCTGCAGCGCTCCAAGGGCTCCACCCCTGCTCCAGCACTGATTCCTGCAGCTGCAGGAGTTCAGGCAACCTCGGCCTCCCTCCTGCACCTGCACCAGCAATCGGCCCCCTGGCTGCGCAGGTGGCACGGAGGGGACAGCGCAGGGGGAAGTGGGGAAAAAAGATTAATATCCTTAAAATGCAGTCCTGGCAGTGCCTCTGGTGCTGCTATTGAGCAGCACAGGGGCTGCAGCAGGTGAGCACTGCCATCCAGCTCCTGGCTCCATGGAATCACAGCATCATTTACATTGGAAAAGACCTCCAGGATCATCAAGTCCAAACTCTGACCAAATCCCAACGTTCCCACCAAACCACACCACAAGATCCCACATCTGCTTGTTTTGTGAACACCTCCGGGGATGAAACTTCCAGTTCCAGCCAGTTTCTGCAGCCTGCTGTGATCAGTGCTGGATGTTAATCAGCTCTCTGCAATGCTGCACAGCAGGAGAGAGGTTTGTGCTCTCATTAAACTTGGAGCTCACAGACTCAGCTGGGAGGGTCTTCTTTCAATCCAGAGAATAGTTTAGCCCAGGTTGGAAGGAAAGAATCAAGCCCTGAACTGCTCCTCAGTTTTCCCAGGAACTGAGTGTGGAGTTCTGTAATGGATCATTGCTCCTGTGTGTTCAGCAGCTGAGCAGAGCAAAGGTCTCTGAGCACTTTTTCCATTCCTCTCCTTTTTCCATCCGTGCATCCTTCCCTGCATCCATGCATCCCTCCATCCCTCCATCCATCCATCCTCTGAAGGGACATCTCCAAGCTGGGAACATCCCATGGGATGCTTTAAAGCTGCCATAGAGAGCTCTGCAAGGAACAGCGCCTTCCTTGCTTTTCCGTGGCATTTTGATAAGGAACTGCAGGAGGGAGATCTCATGGATTTGAAGGAATGACCCTCCTGGCACATCCAAGCATAAACCTGGCCTTTTACCTGGCTCTGTTCCCTTTTCCCAGCTGCTACCCAGGTTTGGGGATTATTCTGAGGACCTTCTGATCAAGGGTCTTCTGCAGAGATTTGCCTGGGAATTCCCATGGCAGAAGTTCCGTGGGAACGGCTGGAGCTGGGCCAGGGGGTTTGGGATGGATCCCAGGGAAAGGTTCTTCCCCCAGAGGGTGCTGGCACTGCCCAGGCTCCCCAGGGAATGGGCACGGCCCCGAGGCTGCCAGAGCTCCAGGAGCGTTTGGACAGCGCTGCCAGGGATGGACAGGGTGGGGTTGTTGGGGTGTCTGTGCAGGGCCAGGGTGGGACCGGGTGATCCTGGGGGTCCCTTCCCACTCAGGATATTCCAGGACTCCAGGATCTGTCTCTCTCTGTCTGACCCCTCTCCCGGGCAGTTCAGCCGTGTCACCTCGATGCCCTTGGCTCCCATTTCCCTCTGGCTGCTGCTGGGGATGGCTGGGATGTGTCCCAGTGCGAGCTGGTCCCTGCCAGCTCCGCTTAGATCAGTTCCCATCACCCTTGCCTGGGGCTCGGAACCTCCTGCCAGCGAGGCAGGAGCTGCTCCAGTGGGGAATGCTCTGATTAACCCCAAACCCTCTTTCAACACAGCACTGAGCTCCCACCCAGCCCCTGCAGACCCATCCCCTGCTCCTCTGCAGCATCTGAGGGAAAGGGAATGAGGCATTAGGGTCTCAGCAGAAGAGGCTCGGGTTTGCATCACATGCTGTGGAACCCAAGGCTTGGGTGGTGCTTCCAAGGGAATGCTGAGGGTGGAAATCCTCCAGGAGAGGCTGCCAGGGCAGGACACAAACACCCCCTCAGTTCAGTCATTGCCGGGACCAGGGTGTGCCCAGTTACCCATGGCACCGACTCCCGGTTTGCCCCAGCACTCGCAGCTCCTTTGCCTTGAAACCCCAAAGAACTGCCCTAAACTCCAATTGTTCCATTTCCATGCAGTTTTGTTGCCAGGCAGGTTCCTCTCCTTTGCTTTCCTTCCGTCCCTGCAGCAGCCACAGGCCTCCCGTCCTGCAGCTCCTCTCTAACCCTAGAGGGTGCCATTCGCCCAGAGAGCCTCAGCAGAGCTCCGGGACTGGAATTCCAAGGATTCCTGGCAATTCAGGGAAGTGGTAGAGGAGCTGATGGCGAGAACACCACAGCCAACGCATTCCAGGTTCCAGAACTCCGTTATTCCCTGTCTGCCTTCCCTGCCCGCCGCTGCTGGCAGCGTGGGATGCGGAATTGCAGAGCAGGGAGAACTGCCGGTGTTACCCTGCTGCGGGACAGAGGCACTGCCGGTGTTACCCTGCTGCGGGCACGGGGCAGTGCCGGTGTTACCCTGATGCGGGCACCGGGCACTGCCGGTGTTACCCTGCTGCGGGACAGAGGCACTGCCGGTGTTACCCTGCTGCGGGACAGAGGCACTGCCGGTGTTACCCTGCTGCGGGCACCGGGCACTGCCGGTGTTACCCTGCTGCGGGCACCGGGCACTGCCGGTGTTACCCTGCTGCGGGACAGAGGCACTGCCGGTGTTACCCTGCTGCGGGNTCTTTCAACACAGCACTGAGCTCCCACCCAGCCCCTGCAGACCCATCCCCTGCTCCTCTGCAGCATCTGAGGGAAAGGGAATGAGGCATTAGGGTCTCAGCAGAAGAGGCTCGGGTTTGCATCACATGCTGTGGAACCCAAGGCTTGGGTGGTGCTTCCAAGGGAATGCTGAGGGTGGAAATCCTCCAGGAGAGGCTGCCAGGGCAGGACACAAACACCCCCTCAGTTCAGTCATTGCCGGGACCAGGGTGTGCCCAGTTACCCATGGCACCGACTCCCGGTTTGCCCCAGCACTCGCAGCTCCTTTGCCTTGAAACCCCAAAGAACTGCCCTAAACTCCAATTGTTCCATTTCCATGCAGTTTTGTTGCCAGGCAGGTTCCTCTCCTTTGCTTTCCTTCCGTCCCTGCAGCAGCCACAGGCCTCCCGTCCTGCAGCTCCTCTCTAACCCTAGAGGGTGCCATTCGCCCAGAGAGCCTCAGCAGAGCTCCGGGACTGGAATTCCAAGGATTCCTGGCAATTCAGGGAAGTGGTAGAGGAGCTGATGGCGAGAACACCACAGCCAACGCATTCCAGGTTCCAGAACTCCGTTATTCCCTGTCTGCCTTCCCTGCCCGCCGCTGCTGGCAGCGTGGGATGCGGAATTGCAGAGCAGGGAGAACTGCCGGTGTTACCCTGCTGCGGGACAGAGGCACTGCCGGTGTTACCCTGCTGCGGGCACGGGGCAGTGCCGGTGTTACCCTGATGCGGGCACCGGGCACTGCCGGTGTTACCCTGCTGCGGGACAGAGGCACTGCCGGTGTTACCCTGCTGCGGGCACCGGGCACTGCCGGTGTTACCCTGCTGCTGGAGTGGCTGCTGAGGATCTGCCCCGATCCCAGGGGTGTGCCGCTCAGCCCCTTCCTTCCCCTGGTCCGCCGTGGGATGGAATTCCCAACCTCGCCAAGGTCTGAGCTGAGGGAATGATCCAACCCTCAGGCTCCCACAGATATTCCTCGGTAGGGGTTTCTGTTGGACCAGTGGTAACATTTCAGAAATCAATCGATCGAGCCCATCAGAGCTCGAAGCACAACAAAGAGTCCTGAGAATGGGAGCGTTGGAAGCAGCCAAAACTCCCTGTCCGAGGAGCCTTCCATCCTCCCCACGTCTCCTCATGTTTATCGTGCTTCTTTTGTAACTATGAAACACAGAGAGATGGCAATGAAACGAATTCCTTCCCCTTCCCGTTGGAGACAAGGCTGGAAAGTCAATCCCTGCTCCAGCTGCTCCAGTTTGGATCCCTCAGGGATTTGTTCTCTGCCGGTCAGGAGGGAGCTGCTGCTAAAACCATCCCCTGCCTGAGAATGCAGTCAGCCATTCAGTCTCGATTTTAAGATCTTTTAAAAGACTAATATCAATTAATATCCTTAACTGCTGCCATAAGTCTGAATTGGGAGCAAACCAGATGAGATTAAAGGACCACTAGAGATCCCTCCCAGACCTGGATTTAGATTGATAGCAGCAGCCACCTGATGGTCTGAATTAAATCCAGGGGTCTGAACCTGCTCTGGGCCGAGCAGAGAAAGAAGCTGATGCAAGGTTTGGGGAGTGTCATCGTTTTTAGGTCTTTCTGAAATAAGGAAACCCCACAGCCAGGCCAGGCCCACCATCCAACCAAAGCCTTGTTTGCCTTTGCCAAAGAGAACACGAGGCCCCACCTTGAATCTTGGGCTCAGGGTTGGGAGGACTGAAGAAGGCTCTGGAGGAGCTGGAGCGTGTCCAGGGCAGGGAACGGAGCTGGGAAGGGTCTGGAGCCCCAGGAGCGGCTGAGGGAGCTGGGAAAGGGGCTCAGGCTGGAGAAAAGGAGGCTCAGGGGGGCCCTTGTGGCTCTGCACAACTCCCTGACAGGAGGGGACAGCCGGGGGGGTCGGGCTCTGCTCCCAGGGAACAGGGACAGGAGGAGAGGGAACGGCCTCAGGCTGGGCCAGGGCAGGCTCAGGGTGGACAGCAGCAGGAATTTCCCCATGGAAAGGGTGCTCAGGCCTTGGCAGGGGCTGCCTAGGGAGGTTTGGAGTGCCCATCCCTGGAGGTGTTCAAAAAACGTATGGGTATACGTATACCACTTCTTGGTATGGTTTAGTGGGGATGGAGGGATTTGGGCAAAGGTTGAACTTGATGACCTTGGAGGTCTTTTCCAAACTCTGTGACCCTGTGATTCCACGGAAGGAGGAGCAGGAGCTGAATGCAGAGTCCTTCTCCAGCAGCTCCTGCCCCAGCATGGCCCCAGCACCCTCCAGCCCCCTCAGGAGCACTGGGCAGGCTCTCACACACCAGACCTCCCCATGACAGACCGCTGTAAATAATTGACTAATAATAAATAAATCGTTAATTACAAGAGCCATTTAAAATCACTTTTCCTCAGATGAGACATGACAACTTCTATTGATGGGAATACATCACTTTAAATGCTTATTAAAAACCCATTTCCAGCTACTTGTAAAATGGAGTGCATGAAATGAGGTTTATGTTCTCCTATAAACATTTTGCCTTTTTCAGTCATCCAGACACTGAAATTCCTGCCGGATCCAAGTCACTAAAATCAATAGGAAAATAAAGCCCAGCTCTGTAGTATTATTAACATAATTACTCCACTATGCAAACAATAGACTCTCTTAACTTGTGCAAAAATAGATGGAAACAAGGCCCAGGAGCCGTTTCCAGAGGATCTGGGTGTCTCCAGAGCAAAGTGAGTTCTCAGCTCCTGACAGCCCCCAGCTGCACCCGGAGCAGCTGCTGTGTCTGCAAGAGGCACCAGGGCAAAGCAATTTGCTGTGCTAATGAGGAGAAAACTCGTCAGGATCATCCCAGGGACCACAGCGCCGAGCTCGGAAAGGTCTCACTGGTGTCCAAGTGAATCCTGCTGCAACTCCAGATTGTCCAGGGGAGCAGGAGCAGGAAAAGGGAATTGTCCCTTTGAAGAATACAAAAAGACTGGAGAAGCTGTGGCTGCCCCTGGATCCCTGGCAGTGTCCCAGGCCAGGCTGGATGGGGCTTGGAGCAGCCTGGGACAGTGGGAGGTGTCCCTGTCCTTGACTGGATGGGCTGTAAGGTCCCTTCCCACCCAAACCATTCTGGGATTCTACAATTCCCTAAAAATCTCTTTAGATTCATTAGGCCCTGATATGCACCAGGAATTGCATCTAAGGAGAGTCAGCAAGGATTTATGCGAGGAAGTGCTGGAAACAGAGCTTTGCACACAGAGCAGGTTGGTTCCCATGGACTCCGGGGTCCAGGGGCTGGAAGGCTGGCAAGCAGTGCCTGAGGCTGGAGGATTGCTGGCTAACCTGGCACTTCTGCAGCTGTAACCAGCACTCCCAGGGCACGAGTCCCTGCCCAGGGCTGCCCTTTTTCTGCCACAGCTTCTCCTGGTGTCGGGAATCTCTGTCCCGAGATGTTGGAAGGCTCTGCCCTGTGACCTGAGGTTGGGTTCAAGTATAACCCAGTAACTGCCTGAATGGCTGTCACTGCCAGGTGTTCCCAGGCATTTCCAGGTGTTCCCACTCACTTCCAGATGTTCCCACCCTCCTGTCTCTGCAGGTGTTCCCATCCTGCTGTCATTCCCAGATGCTCCCAGTCCCGTTGGGCCAGGGTGGGAGCTCTAAACTGGCTTTGTCCGTGCAGGAAAGCTGGTGTCAGGTGGATGGATCCCTTTGAGTTCTCCAGCTGTCCCCATCCTGCAGGAATGAGTTCCCTCCTCCTCCTCCCTGGGTCGATTTCCTCAGGAGCAGCTGGTTTGACCCAAACTGCTGCTCTCTGACCCTTCCTTGGGCTGGGCTCTGCTGCTGTGGGACGGACACCAACTCTTCCTTGCAGACAACATCTGGGGCTCATCTGGGGAGGGTTTTCCATGGCCTCTCCTCATGCTCATTGATCCCATTTATCCTGGAATTCTCTCCCTTCCTGGGTGTATTGTACCTGTTCTGAGCAGGTCCCTGCACACACTGAGTTCCTGGAGTTGAGCTTTCCCCTCTAACCCACTGCCCATTTTCTGCAGACAGAAAAAGGCACAAGGAGTCAACGGGAGGGTTCTGTTTTGTCGAGGTGCCTGTTCTGGAACCTTCCATTCTCCCTGGAAATTGGGATGGTTTGTGTCCACAGCTGCTATCAAAGGAACAATGCCAAGCCCTCCCTGTGGTTTCTTCCTCCTTGGATCTGCTTCCCATGAGATCTCATCTCCTGCTTCTGTGGTCATTGGAGTGACCATTTTGCCACTGTTCTTCCCCCTCTCCCTCTCGCAGCCACGCTCACCCTCACCCCAGTGTCCTCCAGCTCTACCTCCACCAGTTCTGTGCAAGAGAATCCAGCTTCCTCCTGCATTCCCATTTCTGGGAACTCGTTCTTTCATCAGATTTCTCGTCTTTTCCTTCCGTTTGTGCAGCTAAAAATCCAATTCCTCCCCTCCTGACCACCCTGTGCAATCTGTCAGGGGCAGGGGAGAGCAGGAGGGAATCAGGAGGAACGAGGGCGAGGGCGGCTCCAGAGCCCGAGGGCAGGAACGTTAATTGAGGGTTTCTGCCCCCAGACTGGGACTGAAGGTGCTGCCACTTCCACAAACCCTGCACGGCCCTGCTGCAGCTCCACGCTCCACGGTCATGGAAAGGTCACTGCACATTCATTTTTCAAGCTAACCCAAATATTTCAAATCAATGCTGCTTCCACCCTCTGTCCAGGACTTCCTTTCTGTGCTTCCAGTAACTACTTCTGAGGAGGAAAAGGAAAGTCTGGGCAGCAACAAGAGCAGCAGGATCCGACTGATGGCAGAGGATGGGTCCAGCTGGGCCAGCCAGATGGGTCTGGCACTGGGGAGGGTGGGGACGGTGCCCAGGATGGCCCCGCAGGGGCCTGTGAAGGGCACAGCTGAGTGAACTTGCTCCAGCTTGGGAAGCTGCAGGAGCCTCCCTGGTTTGTTTTCCAGGTGTCTCCACCTGCCAGAGGAATCCCTGCCCCGCACAGGTGCCTCGGCCTCCAAACCCGGCCCCTGCCTGGCACAGCCTTGGCCTTGTGCCCCCTGAGCCGCTCTCCCGCACTGACAGGGAGCAGGGAGGCTTGGGAGGAGCCTCCCCTGTCCCACAGCCACCTTTGTTCCCAGACGGGCTTTGGATTTTTATGTGCAATGCCTGTTGATGAGGTTAAATATTGCCACACAATCACGGAATCCTGTTGTTTGGGTTGGGAGGGACCTTAAAGCCCCTCCAGTAGCACCCCAGGACATCTCCCACTGTCCCAGGGTGCTCCAAGCCCTGTCCAGCCTGGCCTGGGACACTGCCAGGTATGGGGATCCACATCTGGGCAGTCTTATCCCAAACCGGCTCCAATCCATCACTGTAATCTGTAACCTCATCTTTTAATTCTGCTCCTGAGGAATTTGCTCCTCAGGAGGTTGTTTCATCCCAGGTGTGGATTTATTCCCATTTCCAGCTCTCACATCAGGATTAGACAATGGCTTACCAAGGCCCAGCTCTCTTCTGGAGCTTAAAACCACCTCAAAGCCAGAACTGAAACAGGCACATCTTGTTCTCTTTTCTGAAGGAAAATTCCAACGTAGTGGGTAAGGAAGACATTGAAGGTTTTTCATAGAAGTAAAAACACTTGGTCAGCAGCGGGTGTTGAAGAAAAGCAAAGATTAATGTCAACTTTTAAACTGGGAATTGAAATTTGTTCCGGTTATCAGGAGAATGTTTGCAGTATTTTGGGTCAAACATTTCCTATCAGATTTCTCTTGCTTTCAGAAGAAACAAAAAGACCTGAGTCCACTGGATTATTTCATTTATATTCCTTGGGAAATGCTGACCTTTAGAATAAATTAATTTCCAGTAAAAAACAACAATCCAGGTTTAGATGTTCTATAGAAAGAACTTTCCCAAACAGACAAATACCAGCTGATTCCATTATAAAATCCAGTGTTTTCACTTTGGTGGAAGAACGAAACATTAAAAACTGATTTGAGTTCCCCAACTGAAAACTAATGATGAAAACAAGCGAAGTCAGGCACTTGTGTATTCCCAGGCTCCAGGACACATCTTTTGTGCTATCAAACACCTTCAGCTGGTGAATTATAATTCACCACTATTGGCTTATAAAGCCAATAACATTTCCATGCTATGGGATGGAGCTGTAAAGCTGTTTCATATTACTTCCAAAGGAGAAGGATAAATCTGAAGAGGGAAATACCCACACTGAAGGATATTTTTTGTATGGACGTGAGTAATCTCCAGACCAATTAAATTAAATTTATGTGCTTTGCAATGCAGCCGTGCAGTGAACGGTCCTGGAGCAGGGGGAGGGAGGGCAGGTGTCCTACAGGAGCACCTGGAATATTTGTCTGCGGCATTCAAAGGCCCTGCAGGGGAGTGGAGTGCTCAGGAGCCAACCTGGCAGGGAAAGCTGCTGTTCCACAGGGAAAGCAGGGAATTCCACCCTGAAGGGTGAGAGGAGCCCTGGGCAGGCCCTAGCAGGGACAGGTCGATCCCACACGGAATTCACACCCCTGATGTCACAGTTCTGATGTCAGTTCTGGTGTCACCTCTGCAGCTCAGCGAGGAAGAATTGAACTCTGGATTTTGCTAGAAGAGACTTTTTGCTCAGGTTTCTTTCCCAAATCTCTCTTGCACTCAGAGGGCTGCAGGAGTAACAAATTGCTTTATTTGCAGTTGTTTGGAAGCTCTTGGGTTGAGATGTTTGAGCCCCTAAGTATCAAATCCCAAATCTTGGGAGGAAATGCCTGGCACCAAGGCAGCTGATGGGGACAGCTGAGTGCATTGAGTCAGAGACACCTCAGTTTCAAATCCTAAAGCAAACAGGGAAATGAACGCACGCAGTGGAAAAGGAATTAACTCTGGCAGCTCGTGAAGCTCCTCCAGCAAGTCAGAGTTGGGGCACAGCAAGTGCTGCAAAAGTGTGTGTCCTGATCAAATAAATCCAGCTGGGATCAATAGGGGCCAAATCCAAGCTCAGGATCCTGCCCAAGCTCCTCCTGGGCTGAGCTGCAGGGCTCCAGCAAACCAAAATTCTGCTTTCTGGGTTAGGATGGGGCTGAACTCAAGCTCAGCTGTCCCTGCACAGACGCTCCAGAGGAACAGACCCCCCACCCTTCCGAAGGCCCTGGCATTTACAGCTGGCACCTGCCAGGAGTGGCACCTGGACACAGCTGGACACCACCAGCTCCTGCCAGGTGTGCCCATGGTGCAGGAGCTTTGGTGACACCCTACACTTGACCCCAGTCCCTCGGGGAAATCCCTGCTCCCTCTGCCCTGGAACAAGGCAGCCTTCGTTGTCTCTGTCACAGCGGGTTCCGTGCCCTGCCCGGAGTCTCCCAGGGCTGGATCCCAGGTGCGCTGCCACCTCGGTGCCCCCCGCCCTGGCACCAGCTGTGCCCGGTAGCTCGACCAGCACATTCCCCCTGCCAGGGAGGTCAGGGAGCAGCAGGGAGCAGCAGGCCGTGGGGAACATCGGGCGCTGTCCCGGGGCTGCCTCTGGCTGGGCGCGGGGCAAAGGAAACTGCAGCGGCTGGGAAAGAGCCCCAGAGCCTGTAACAGCCCGGCAGGGACAGCTGGGGTAGCCAGGGAATGGCTCAGGTTGGAAAAGACCTTTAAAATCCCTGAATCCCGGGATGGTTTGGGCTGGAAGGGACCTCAAAATCCACCCAGTGCCAGCCCTGCCATGGCAGGGACACCTCCCACTGCCCCAGGGTGCTCCCAGCCCCAGTGTCCAGCCTGGCCTGGGACACCCCCAGGGATGGGGCGGGACCATCGAGTCCGGCCACCAGCCCAGCCCCAGCCCCACAGTCACCCCTGAACCGCGTCCTCAGGGCCACATCCGTGGTTTTTGGAGCTTTCCGGGGCTGGGGACTGTGCCCCTGCCGTGGGCAGTGTGGGGCCAGGGAGCAGAGGAAGCCCGGGGACGGATGCTGGGTGCAGGACCCCACTGCAGCCCTGTGTCCACGGCCAGCAGTGCTCTCTGTGCTTTCCAAAGGCTCCTCTCCATCCAAATTCTCTGTCTGCCCCTTGTGCAGGTGGAGAGGATGGACCTGCGTGCACAGTGGGAATTTTAGTTCATTAACTGGATCAAAAATGGAGACACGGAGAGAGCAAAGAAACCTGGTGTGGTTTTTTCTGTGCAACGTGAAAATAATTATTTCCATGTTTTAGGGTTTTTTTGTTTGTTTTTGAAAACTTTTCAGTCTCAACAAAACCTGAATTCCCTTGAAAATGTTTTTGTTTATTTTTTTAAGGTTATTATTGATGGAATAAATTTTAGAGGCAAAAGCTCTTTTGAACTGAAATAATGAGGAACCCCAGCTCATTAATATCTCAGTTCTCAGGTTTGAGAATGTCTCAGTCTCATTTTTATCTGACATTTTGGAGTCAATCTCTCAGTCACTATCCCCTGTGCCCAAGGGACACTGCGAGGACCCCAAAAAATCTGGTGTTTGTGTTCTGCACTATTGGGGTTATCTGCACCATTTTACCTGCACTGAAACATGTTCCTAAAACTTCACCTCTCTGGTTTGGGGCAGGATCTGAGCCCAGAGGGGTCAGTGGGGTCAGTGGGCAGTGGGGTCAGTGGGGTCAGTGGGCAGTGGGCAGTGGGGTCAGTGGGGTCAGTGGGGTCAGTGGGGTCAGTGGGCAGTGGGATCAGTGGGCAGTGGCTGCAGGTGAAGGTGCCAGTCGTTGGGAAAGTCTCCTACAGTCCTTGACCCCACAAATCCAGGCCTGCCTCCCTGGAGCTGCTGCCACAGGAGCAGAGGAATTTCTGGCCCCACAGATCCGAGGTTTTGTTCTCAGCCATCCAAGCGCAGCAGCTGGGAAGCTGTAGAATGTCATTCCCTCTTTGCCTGCACCCCTCTTCCTGCACGAGTTCAACTCAGAGAGCGCGTGGCTATGAGCACAGCCCGCTCCCTGGGAACACTTCACCAAATGACCCCGAGTGGGAATTCTGTTTCCTTCCACCACCCATTAATCCCAAAGGGCATCCTGGGAGCGTTTCAGCCAAGCAGGAGGAGCCCACACATAGGACCTGCCCAGCCAGGTGAGGCTTCTTTCCACACAGGTAAATCCTGCAGCGCAGTCCAGGCAATTGCAGTTCCAGGAAAGGGCCTGGAGGGTTTCTAGGGGTAATTTTGCCCTTTTTGGGGTATTTTTGCCCCTTCATCTGTCCCAGGAGCAGCCCAGAGCTGTGGGAGGTGCAGGGCACTGCCCTGGCACTGCTGTTTCTCTGTTCTAGCAGTTGGAGGAGTGAAAAATGGAGCAGAGGGAAAGAGGCAAATCCAAAGGTTGTCTCCCTCAAGCAGCAGCCAGACCGTGCCCCTTTCCCGGCTGTTCTGCATCCAGGCTGGGAATGCAGCGAGGCCCTCCAGCCTCAAACCACTCCAGTTAATGGGATTAACGAGGGATTTACAGGTCAGCTCTGCCTTTTCATTCTCTCCCCTGGGCTGTGCCCCAGGATTTTGGAGGGAAGATCAGCCTCCGGTTTGGGGGAAGCTCTGGAAACAGCATCCTGCCCTCCCAAATCCCTGGGATTGATCCAGCAATAAAGATGTTTAGTGCTTGTCATTGTGTACTGCAGCTGGGCAGTTCTTCTTTGGAAGGGGCTGGGAAGGGGAGGGGAAGAGGATGGGAAGAGGAAGGGAAGAGATGTTCAAGGCAAGGCAGAGCCTCAGCAGTAACGGAACAACACCTACAGCATCCCAAAAGCCAGGGGGGATCTCCAGAACTGCTGCCAGCACTCGGTGTGTCCCGTCACAGTGACAGGAACACTGCCACCAACCCACGGAAACCCACCAGGATAACAGGGAAAACGGAAAACTGCTGATTTCTGTTGGAACTGAGCTTAAATCCCTCAGAGCTTTTCCCTGCTTATCCCAGCCTTGCTGAGGGAACAGAGCCTGGAGGCTGGAACTTCATCCAGGACTTGTGCTTCCCATGGATGGAGCTGGGACTGTAACAAGCAAGGAGATTTCCCCTGCGTTCCCAGAGGGAGGGAAAGGGAAAGGGAAAGGGAAAGGGAAAGGGAAAGGGAAAGGGAAGGATGAGCCCTGTTCTGCTGAAGTGGGGATCCGTTTTTTACCCGTCAGCACCATAAAAGCAGCAGAGCTCCGGAGCCACCATCCCTGAGCCTCGGGCACCCTGAGCACCGAGGTGTCAGCACATCCTGGAGTGTTTCCTGCTGGGAACGGGCAGGAGCAGTAGCACAGCTGGGTTCAGTAGCTGAGGCTTGGGCAGGCTCCAAAGTGCTGTCTAAGAACAAAGAGTTACTGTTCTGATTTTCCTGATCTCTGGATGGGCTTTCCTTGCTGCTGGCTAGGGAATGTTTTGCCGTGTGAACGGAGCTGATCTGGGTGGGAATTGCAGAGCTGCTCAGAGGGGGATGTGCTCCCAGACCTCCCGTGATGTGCTCCCAGCTGTCCGTAAAGTCCTGCGGAGCCTGCCTGGCACAGGGCCTGGCGCTGAGCACAGGCGGGGCTTCACTCCCTGCTGCCCCAGGAAGGAGTCCAGGCGGAGCTGGGAGGTTGCGGCTCTCACGGAGCTGGTCCTCATCTGCCTTCAGCAGCCACAAACTCGGTCTTTGGCAGCTAAAGCTGAACAAGCTTTTGTGAATCTTGGCAGGAATCTCCCTCTGTTGGATGAGGGAACGTCTCCAGCTTCGTTGTGCTCCAGAGGATCACCCAGTAGGCTGACTTTTTCCTTTTTTGATGGCTGCTGTTCCTGCTGGTTTGTCCTGCCCGTCCACTCCTCTGGATCACACCCAAGCTCCTCTCAAATGTATTTTTTTGAAAGGACGTGGCTTTAACCCCCAGCATTTTCATTATTTTTTGCCTCAGTAAAATTGCCAGGGGACATTTTCTAGGGAGACTCAAACAGCCCCCAAAGAGCCCCCAGCACGATGAACCCCCTGTTCCTGTGCAGAGTCTCGTGGCTGGAAGGGAGCAGCCCTGGCACTGCACTGATTCCTCCTCCCTTGCTCCTTGGAGGATCCCAGCACCCAGCTGGAGCCAGCCCCGAGCAGCCTGGTGGGAGTGCAGTGCTGAGCCACCAGGAGGAGGGAACAGATGCTTTCCCAGGGTCCCTGCCACCTTCCCCTCCCACCTGTGCCACTCCACAGGTTTCACATCCCAGGAGATGCCAAGAAACCCACGCAGAGTTTTATCTGGATTTGCTTTATTTTATTCTGCTCTGAGTTCGGAAGAGTTACCCAGTCCAAGTGCACAGGAACCCTTAATGCTCCTGACACCTGGGTCTGTTTGACAGGGAACAGCTGAGCTGGATCTCTGGGATGGCTGCAGATTTAATTCCACGAATTTCCCGTTCTCCTCCTCTCCCAGTCCATGATCACAGTGAAGGCCACCCCTGTGCAGGGGTGCCCTTGCTCATCCTGCTCACTGAGACTCCGTGCTGGTCACAATTCTCATAGAAAATCATTTAGAAAAGCATAAAAAAACAGCAAAAGATGTTTTGCCTTCAGGTGCCAGGAAAAGTAGCTGCGACTTTTCTTGGCAGAATCTCCAGTGTTAAAAGAGTTTTGTGAAATGTTTGGTTTTCAGATAGAAAAAGAAAAGGGTTTTTTTGTGGAATGAAGCCACTTTTGCTGCAAGGCATCTGCTCAGCCCAACTCAGCCCTGTCCAGAGGCCAGCGCAGGGAAGCGGTTCCAGGCATCCTCCCTCACCTCCTGCAGGGATCGATTCCATCTCTCTCCAAAGCAGCTCCTTCCCTCCCCAGCATTTGTATTTTTGCTGTCAATGCCCACAGCTCAGGCATTGCTTACCCTTCTCTCCACATCACTGCTCTGTTTCTTCAGCCTCTCCCCGCCTGCCTTCCCTCTCTGATCCAGAAAATCCATCACTTTTTGTATTCTCAGCTTTGGGATTGTTCATTTCTTTGCTCTCGGCAGCAGCAGCGGCCCCACCAGGACCAGGACCCCCTTTTCACCCATACCAGTGGTGTCCAAACCCTGGGGGTTTGGGAGGGGGTCTGGACCTGGATTTCATTGGGGTCAAGGTCCCCAGAGGAGTCATTCCCACAGGGACACATTCCCTGATGGATTCCAGTGCCCAGAGTCCAACAGTGACCCTCAACTCCCAAATCTCAGAGGGTGGACAGGCCCTGGCACAGGGTGCCCAGAGCAGCTGTGGCTGCCCCTGGATCCCTGGCAGTGCCCAGGCCAGGCTGGACGGGGCTTGGAGAAACCTGGGACAGTGGGAGGTGTCCCTGCCATGGCAGGGGTGGCACTGGGTAGGCTTTAAGGTCCCTCCCAAGCCAAACCATTTCATGGTTCAAGATCTCTCGGATCAGTCTCAGGTCTGAGTCTCAGCACAGCCACGTGTGGGGAACTCCCAGGTTGTTTGATGAGGTGTAGGAACCACTGAATTCCCATAATTATTTTTCTTTTCGAATTTTTCTTTTCTCCCTGAAACATCTGAGATTTTACATTTTTCCCTGTCTTCCTCATGACACTTCCAGGCTATTTTCCAGCTTCCCTGGCCCTAATCTGGCCCCACCTCTCTCTCATTCCATGATGTTTTAGGAGGAATTCAGCTCTTCCAAGGGGTTGTTCTGTCCCATGCCCAGTCCCTCCCTTGTGAGGCCCAGCAGGGCTGAGCAGTGGGGACCAAACCGCCCAGATGCCACCGCTGCACGGGACACTCCTCCCATGGTCATCCTGGGAAATCGGCTCTGCCTGGAGAGACAATGACAATATTCCCTCAGAAAGGGGCTTTGTTGTTCCAAAATTCCCCTCTGTAACTTAGCAACACTTTTTGTCAGCCAAGGAGCTGTTCTGGAATATTTTCTGCAATGAAAGGCCCTGAGCTGGGAGCAGTTGGGTGTTCCCTGGCTCACAGATGCCCACACAGACACAGGGATGTCTCCCTGCCAGGCAGGATTGGGGCTCCTTCCTCCCAGATTCCAGAGAGGCCAATTACTTCCAAGTCATTTTGCCTTTTCCTATCTGCCCCTGGTGCTTAATCTGGATTTAATGAGGCAGAAAATCAGGGAATCCAAAGGCTTCCTTCAGTGGGGGATATTTCACACAGAACCTTTGGAGGGAAGGTGGATCTGCCCTGGGGCTGGGACTGGGAAAATCCTGAGACTGCAGCAGCTGAGGGGGACTCAGGCTCTGCCTGATCAACAGGGAAAACTTCCAGGAAAGATTTTTTAAATAAGAAAATAACCTGTCAGCTTTCTCAAAGCATCTTAATCCCAGGGCCTGTGAGCAAGGCTGGAGAGAGAGCCTCAGTTTTAGCCCACAGCCACAATTCCCAGCTTTCCCCTCACTCCTCATCTCCCTGGAAGCTGCTCCTCCTGGTCCAGCCCCCACCCAGCTCCAGGGCACAGAGGTGCCAGGGCAGGGCTGGATCTCAGGCACAGCCCCGAGGGGACCCAGGGATACACAGCCATGGAGAGCTCCTGATCTAGCATTCCAGGGATGGAGAGAACATGGAAAGGCAAGGAAACCCCTGCAGCATAACAAGGGTGAAGGCACCGAAACCCCTGGAGAATCCCTCTGCCCAGGGAACACAGGACCCAAGCATTCCCTCTCCTCCCTGGGAAGTGACTCAGGATTCCTCCCACTGCTTTATTCCATCAGCTTCCAGCCAGCCCCTCGGGACCCCTCCCTGCTGGAGGCTGGGGAAGCCCTCCAGGAAACCAGCAGGGAACAGGAGCAGAGCCATGCCCAGCCCACAGGACCAGCCACGGCTCCCTGGCTCTCCAACAATCCCACAGCTGAATTTCAATTCTACAGGAATGCCAGTGGGCCTGGAGACGATTCTGTTGGGAAATTGCCACTGATCTCTGCCTTCCTAAATCCCAGCATTTCTGTGTTGCTGAGAACGGTCCCAGCCCCGGGGCTGCCCGAGCTCCAGGAGCATTTGGACTGGGTGATCCTGGGGGTCCATCCCAAGTCTGGATATTCCATGATTTTATGATCCCAGGAACAATACAATGCCAGAGGGAAAGCACCACATTCTTATTAGCTTAAATATAAATACAATACAATTAAATAAATCATCAGAATTGTGAGACTGGTCCTGGGTCCAGTTGGTGACTCCAGGACACAGCTCAGCAGCTGCCTCCAGTCAGTGTGCAGGGACTGCAATCAGCAGGTGTCTAATTAACCACAATCACTGTCTCATTAGCTCCAAGCACAATCCTTACCATGGGGCCTTCTTCTGATCCCTGCCCAGGAGGCCTTGTTTCAACTGGGAACAGGGGAGGGGGACAGGGGAATTGTGCTGGGAGGATCCCTGGCAGTGTCCAATGACCCCACAGACACCCCCAGACCCCACAGACACCCCCAGACTCTGCAGACACCCCTAGACCCCACAGACACCCCCAGCCCCCACAGACACACCCAGACCCTGCAGATGTTGTGGCATCAGCTCCAGGGACAGTTTGGGCACCTCCCCAGACCAGGTTTTGTGTGCAGTCAGTGGAAACACCTCAGCCGCGCTGAGAGTCCCCAGCCCTTTGTTTCCGGAGCAGCTGGGGGTGGTTTGGGGTTTTCTCATTCCTGCTGTTCTGGTGTGGTTACTCTAAACTCTCCAGCCCCACACAGGCCAAGACAAGAGGATTTGTACTAAACACTGCACTGATAAGGGTGTGTCCCTTGAAAACCAAGTGGTGTCAGTTCAGTGACGTTTCCTTACCCACAGCTTTCCTTTTGTTTGTCCTTACAGCTCCATCAGAGAAGCCACTTCGTGTTTGCAATTCAATTGTCTGATAATTCCTAAACCCCTCTGGAGATGGGACCTGGACCTTGTCTCTATTGAGAATCCCAGTTTGGGCTTTTTTTAATACTCTGGCTGCCAGAGAGGAGAAGTTAAATAAAGTTAAATAAAGTCTTCCTTCCTTCACTTTAAATGCTTCGTTTGTATACTTGTCATTTTGAAGGAAACACAACCCTTAAGCAAACAGAAAGAAATATTCCAGCAGTTTATCTTTTAAAACAGTCCTGGATGTGCCATGAATGGTAGGGAAATGTGATTTCTCAAGGCCTGAACCTGCCCAATCCCCAACAACACAAGAAGAAACCACTCCCCAGACGATGCCAATGCTGCAATTTGTTGTTTTAGAGCTGCTCTATAAAGAACAAAGCCCCCAGCTGAGCACATTACACGTGGTTGTGTCTATCTTTAAAGATTTGAGTAGGAAATTCCCTGGGAACCACTGGAATCACTCGTGCTGCAAAGCAAGCACGTGCTGGAGGTGTTTCATGAGCTGCCTGAGGATGGGGTGAGCTTAATGAGCATTCATCCCC
This sequence comes from Daphoenositta chrysoptera, assembly GCA_013397915.1. Taxonomy (NCBI): domain Eukaryota; kingdom Metazoa; phylum Chordata; class Aves; order Passeriformes; genus Daphoenositta; species Daphoenositta chrysoptera. Next base: position 192,039 of record VZRO01002006.1, read on the forward strand.
AACACTGGGCAAACACGAGCTGTGAAATCCTCATCAAAAACAAAAGGCCTCAAGGCATCCCGAGATGATTCATGAAAAACAAATTGCGGAGCCTCTTATCAAAGGCGAGCAAACAGCCCAGCGTGCGATCAGAGCCGGAAAGAGCCTCGGCTCCAGGGGGCTGCGAGGATCAACAATAATAGAATAATGGCAGGCACTCAGATCCAAGGGAGCGGCACCTGAGGATTCCAGCGTGGGACAGAGAACATCTGGCTGGGAAGCAAATGTCACCCAGCTCCGCAGAAAAGTCCTGGGTTGCAGTGTATTCTATTACCATCTACATGAACTGTTGACACCAGGTGGGTGGTGTTGGTCTCCTCCTCCCCCCGGACTATCTTCTGCTAATGAGTTTTACCACATGACTTATAGATAACCCATTCCGGAAAATATTCTGTTAATGGCCTTACCACACGACTGACAAAATTACATCATCCCATTGTGAGATGCTCCGCCCAGAGGGAGGGGACAAGCATTCCATCCTGGATATAAGGTGAGATTGCAAACACCTCAAGCAGCCCTGTCTACTGGCTTCCCAGAGGACAAGAGCTACTACTGGACCTTCAGCTGGAGACCAGACTGCTGAATCACCGCTTCAACTGAGCTACTACGTTTGGACTGCTACCACCACCCCAACAGGGTTTCAGGTTGTATCTGACTTTGTCAGTGCTTTTCCTTGTATTATTTCACTTATTTTTAATTTTTCCTATTGAATTTTATCCTGACTTGCGATCTCCCGCTGTTTTGTTTTCAAACCAAGACAAGCTGAAGGGTTCACTGAGTCCAGGAGTGACAAAGTCTGAAGGAGCTGCACCTCTGGGAGCTGTGCTGGGCTCGTCCTGGGAGCAGGGCAGGGCTCCCCCAGCACCAAAGCCCAGACCTGGACCTGGAATATCCGGACCAGAGGGTGGCACTTCCCTGGATTAGCCAAAGCCCGCTCCAGAGGAACTCACTGTAAATACTGACTCGGGGAATTTGGAATACACAGCTCACCTTCCTTCCAGGGGCACTCCCAGGCCCCAGACTGCTCCTGCATCCTAAACAAATCCGCCTCGGGCAGAAGTGTCTCACACAGTCGAGAGCTTTGTGAGCCAGACCTCCTGACCCGTCACAGCACCTCCCGCAGCTCTCCTGCCCAGATTTACTCCGGCCCAGTTCTCGTGTTCCCACTGCAGGACTGGTGAGTTCGAGGCAAGGAGCTCAGCAGGGTTTCTCTCTCTGTTACAGCACAGCATAAAACATTTCTCTGTCCTTGGCAAAGGGCTGCCAGGTGGCAGCACAGTGAGGGTGTTCATCCTCTGCTGGGATGGCACCCGTGGGAGGCTCCTTAGCAACCTCCCGAGGAAAACTCTCCTCACAAGACCGCAAAGGAAATCCAGCAGTTTATGGCACAAAAAGTTTCTGGAGGTTTCGGTGAACTACTGAGAACCCAGTGTCCAGTCAGAAAATGCTGAGGAGCCAGAAACAACCCCAGCTGCTTTAATGTGCCCACCTAATGAGCAAAATTAAAAGAACAGCACTCCTCCAGAGCCTGGCGTTTGCACCAGGGGATTACGGGCTCAGGGGAAGTGCTGGATTCACCTGGGCTGGGGACACTCTTCAGTGTTGGTCTCCTCACAAAAGCACCACTGCTCCTGCCAGAGCTAACGGGGATAAGAGCAGGAGGAGAGAGGGAACCCCCCTGCCTGAGCTCCCTGCCCACTCCTGGCTTAGGGAAGTCAGGCCTGCATGGGCTGTACCTTTAAACCTGGGGCCCAACTTATCTTCCTCCCTCTCCTGCCTTCTCCTGAACTCTGCCATTGTGTTAATCCCTTCCTCGCATCCAAAATCAGCCTTTGCTGGTGGAAAAAATGAGTTTAGTCTCTCCTGTGTCTTCCCAGCTTCCACCTTCTCCCAAGCCTTCCCAGGACCCAAGCCCTGCAATGATGTCACCTCCCTTCTTGATATTCCTTTAGTTTTGACAAGGATTATTAAAGAGTATTTAAAGAAACTTTTTGCTACCATGAAGATGTGACTCTTAAAGGCCCCAGTTTGCCCATCTCTCACAAAATCCACAGAGAAACAGAAATCCCAGATGGGAATTCAGAGCCTGAAGGATTTGCCTGAACCTCAGCAAGGAGCTCCCTGCTTGGAGCCCAGCCCTGTGTCAGGGAAGTGTGAAACTGCGCTTGCAGAAGGAACACAACCTGCCTCGGGTACAGAAATAAACCCAGCAGCACAACTGCTGAATTATTTGTGCTTCCCAGGTGAGTTCCCTCCACTGAGAAGGCCGGAGATCACTCACGGAGAAAGGGAATTACAACCTCAATCTCCTTCTGCCGAAGAGAAGCTTCAATTATTTATGGGGACTTGAAATATTTAGCTTGGCACTCGTGCCCTTAAGGAAACTCCAGTTACCACTTCCCCATCACGAGGAGCCAATCATTTATTCATGGGATCAATAGGAGCACGAAGCAGGAATGCGGGTTCCAAGGCAGCACAGGGGTCAGGGCTGGAGGGACTGTGTCCTTCTGGAGGCAGTAACCTGATTTTTGAGGTCATTTACCCATCCCATGGGTCCATTGCCTCGGAGGGTTTGGTATGGAAAGGTAAATCCCAGAAGCAGGCAGGGATCCCAGCGGGGGCTGAGCACACCCAGGTGTGGGGCTGGGGAGTGGAGAAAGCCCCCAGACCAGCACTGGGTGCGATAACTGAGACCACTGGAGATTTCTGGTGGATTGCTGAGTTCTTCCTGGCAGGGGATGGCAGAAATGCAGCATGTGAGCAGATTTCAGAAGCAGGAACTGAACCTGGGACCTTGGAACCTGAAACCAGAACTGTTTATGGGTTCCATAAGGATCCTGTTCTAGCGAGGCCTAAAGCAGGCCCTTGGAGAGGGGAATAAAAGTTACTTGTTTGGTGGCAAAATCATTTCATGGTAGGGAAAGGTGGGAAAATCCTGTTCCAATTGGCATCCTGGGCACATCAGCCCATTTTCAACGGCCAGAATGGGAAGGATCCTTCCAGCTTACAGAGGTACAATACAGTGGGAACCTATTTGAACCTGTTTTTATTATTCTTGAAGTCCTTATGGAGGTTGTTCTGCCTCTCCGCCCCAGGGGAAGGTGTCTCTGCCCATGGATCTGGTCCTTAAGGTCCCTTCCAAACCAAACCATTCTGGGATTCTGTGATGATAAAGAGTTCTCTCATCAGACATCTCCAAATGTCCAATAATTGCTACTTAATCAACAAATGCAGCAGTCTGGGAAGTGGTGAATATTGATGAGGTCGAGGTTCCGACACAAGAGCAACACTGAACACATTGTGACTGAAGAATAATTGAACTTTAATAATTTTAAAGAACCAAGAAAGGTTCTCTGTGAATGAATAAAGGCAGAAAAAATGTTCCCAAAACTTGTTGAGGTGATCCGAGACTGCTGTTATTGAGTGGGATTCTACAAACCGAGACAGACTTCTCAGTCCAGGCAAAGGCAATCAGGGTCCCGAAGCACTGCAGCTTTGGTTCTCTAAGCAAATCCTGGAGATCATCCTGGACAGTGGCACGGGGAGTGAGTCCCACTGCTCTTTGCTTGGGGCTGCATTATCCCATTATCCCATTAGCCCCATTATCCCACGGGTGGCAAGATACAGAAGAGAATTTGACATTCAGACTTCTCAGAGCAAATGGAGAAAAATGAACACTTTTGTTTCTGTGAACATTTTCAGACATTTTCTATTCAACAAGTGCTCAGTGAAGAGCTTTGCCTTTGCCCTCTCCTACTTCTTCCCACATTTATAAAGGATTTTGTCTGTAAAGAGGCTCCAGGAAGATGAACAGCAGTGACAGAACCTGCTAAGGGAGATAAGGTGGAAGATCAGGTTGTGCAGAGCAGCTGTGGCTGCCCCTGGATCCCCGGCAGCGTCCCAGACCAGGCTGGATGGGGCCTGGAGCACCCTGGGGCAGTGGGAGGTGTCCCTGCCAGGGCAGGGGTGGCACTGGAGGGGATTTAAGGTCCCTTCCAACAAAACCCATTCTGGAATTCCAGGATTCTCTACTCCTTCTCCTGGTGCAGACACACCTTGTGCTGGGCAGTGGTAACTGTCCTTATCTCGCTCCCCTCTCCCCAATATCTTAGTGCAATCCTGATTTTCCATGACTGCAGAACCATCTCAGCGTTGCTGTGTTCATTCCACCAGGAGCTGGGAGAGGCTGAGCAAACCGACATGAAAGCAGCTGTGAACTGACGAGCAAAATCCCCCTCCTGTGGGAAGAGCAGTGGTATTTTAATGCTTTAAAATGCAAAAATTCCTGAAAGCTTGGAATGAGAATCCCTGTTCATGCTGTGCCTGTTGGCTCTGGTGGCTCCTGCTCTTCCCTTGCCAGACCCAGCAGCAGAACCACCTGGATTTGTTAAATTCATCATGAGGCTTTCTGGTGCCTGAACTGCAGCATGGACCCCGATGGCCATAGGGTAGGGTGGGAAATTGTTTTTGGCAGAGGAATTTTATCCAAAATGTGGGGATTTTAAAAAAAATTTAAATGATCAGGAGGCACAAAATCCAACCCCAGCAACTCCCCTGCAGCATGAGACAGTTTGGGCCCAGACTGATGCCCAATCCTCACCGAGCAGTTTCCTGGATATTTCGCTGGCAGGAAAATTAAAGCTGCTTTACCTTGTCAGTCTGGGCTGGGTCAGGGCTTTCCCACATCAAAGTCTCATTTTGTAGGAATCAGCTCTCCTGGATGGATGGAGGGATGGAGGG
>VZRO01002006.1:196973-211031 GCA_013397915.1 Daphoenositta chrysoptera
GGTGGAGGGATGGATGGGTGGGTGGATGGAGGGATGGATGGAGGGATGGATGGATGGGTGGATGGAGGGATGGATGGAGGGAGGGATGGAGGGATGGATGGATGATGGGCAGAGGAGCTGCCTTCAGCTGAGCCCACACCGCAAGACCCCCTTGGCTGAAGGGGCTGGGGCTCAGCTAAGACAGAAAATTTTGGGAGGAGGAAACAGGGCAGTTCCAGCAATTTCCACTCCAGCTCCTTCCTTTTGCTCAGAGATGAACTGGGAATTATTTCCCTCAAATCCCAGCATTTAAAGCATCTCACTCAAAGTTTGGTTCATTCCTCTAAATTTCATTCTCCAATCTGAACCTCTGTCAGTGAAAGGAAAATGTGACAAAGGGAATGTGACAGCCAGCAGACAGCAGGTTTAGAGAAAATCTATAAAAATAGCAGTGACAACAGAATCCCAGAGTCCCAGAATCTGTAAGGTTGGAAAAGCCCTCCCAGACCATCGAGTCTGAGCTGTGCCCGAGCCCCACCTTGTCCCCAGCCCAGAGCCCTGAGTGTCACCTCCAGGCCTTCCTTGGACACCTCCAGGGATGGAGACTTCAAACCTCCCTGAGCAGCCCCTGCCAGGGCCTGACCTCCCTTTCCATGAGGAAATCCCTCCTGATGTGCAAGACTGGACATTTTATAGAGCTGGTCACACTTTTTCTCTAAAGAAAACGTCTGCCTGTTGCTTCCCAGCTCTGTATTGCTGAAAGGGGATAATGACATCAATATTCCCTGCTGTCACTGGGAATTTGACACAGATTAATATTAAACTGGATTTGAGATGTTGTTTTTCCATGATGGGTCTGTAATTACGTGGCTGATGGCAATGACAGTGCTGGAGCAGAGTTGTGAGCTACTCAGGGAAAATTTAAATTAAACCCCAATTCCACACTCACTGAGAGCACATTCAGGAGATTCAGCTGAGTTCACACACAGGATTTGCTCTCTGTGTCCCCCAAAAGCACAAATGTTTTTTGTCCTGAGCTGCCAACCTGCAGCACCAGGGAGAGGAGCCTGAGGAACCTCCCCAGAACCTTCCAGGGCTGCAGAGCAGCTGCTGCTGACCCCACCATGGACTGGCCTCCAGCAGGAATGGGGATGAAATTTCCCCCAGTATCCACCCTGAGCCTGCCCTGGCCCAGCCTGAGGCCGTTCCCTCTCCTCCTGTCCCTGTTCCCTGGGGCAGAGCCCGACCCCCCCGGCTGCCCCTCCTGTCAGGGAGTTGTGCAGAGCCACAAGGGCCCCCCTGAGCCTTCTTTTCTCCAGGCTGAGCCCCTTTCCCAGCTCCCTCAGCTGCTCCTCATCAGACTTAGAGCTTTTCTTCAGAAAAATGACATCAGTATCTACACGTACAGCACATCCCCACCGCAGTCTCCCTGCATTGAATGACAGCACCATCAGCTCCTGCAGAATTCCTCACAACAGCCTCACCTCGGCTGTTTAACTCCTCACATGTCACTTGTAGTTTTCTCTACTCAACCATCAAATTATCCCTTCAGAGAATGAGAAGAAAGGAGAATTGCAGTAATCAGCACCGAGCACAAATAGAAGAGAAGGTTGCAGTTGAAATAAAGCTTCCAAAACTTGCAAGTCTTTAGCTGTCCTTTCTAGAAAGCTCCAGGAAAAGTTCCCCGCTTCTGTGAGGGTGACAGCCAGGCCAGCAGGGTGTTTGGTGTTGTCTTGGGGTGACTTTATGATGTGTATCCCCTATCACCACTCTATGCCCAGAAGATGAATCCTGTGCCTTTAAGACTGGGTGCAAGAGGAAAAACGACTGAGCGAACTTTTCAAAACAATTTCTCAAGGACACACGCAGCTCTCTCTGGGCTCGGCGGCAGAGTGTGGAGGGCAGCGACCTTGCTCTTCAGACAGGTCTCAGCTCCCTTTCTCCAGAGAGAGAGAGTTTTCCTGAGACCTTTTTTGGATTTCTTCCTCCTTCTTCTTTTTTGGGACTGTTCTACAACATCGGACCACACCAGGGGAGAACTCCTTTTCCAAGGCCTCCTGGAAGGGCCCCACCGACCCATCTCTGAGGAGGGAAGAGGCCACACCCAAAGAGGACTCTGAAATTTTTCCAGGTTTCTCTCCACAGTGAGAGATTTTTTTTGTTTTGTTTTGTTATTTAGCTTTGTTATCCTTTTCCGTGTGTTTGTTGAATAAATAGTGTTCATCTCTTTCACTTTCCTTCGAGGACATTTTTTCTTTCCCGAACCTGGGTTTGGGGGAGGGGTGGTGGTAATCTGCCTTCCCTCAGAGGATATTTCTCCTCTAATTTGGTCGAACCGGCACAGGTGTGTCCCACCTTGGCCTGGCTCCTGGATCCCTGGGAATTGTCTGATGGGTGAATCCTCTCAGGGATTCCCTCCCAACCTCCAGGGACACATTCCCAGCTCAGGGTGGGCAATCTGCCCCTCTGCCTTTTCCCTGGAGCACACTCCCCACACGTGGGAAGGGAAATAGCATGTGGGCACAGAATGGTTTGGCTTGGAAAGCCCAGCTCCTCTTTTCCAGTGCACTTGCATGCCATGGTTTAACTGGGCAAATGAAACACCCCCACGCTGCAGTGCCACAGGCTCAGGGACAGAATTCCCTCTCTAGTGCCCAATCACACAAAGAGTGACACAAGGCTGCAAACTCTGGGAGCATCAAAATCCTCTGGAGGGTCAGAAATGGTTTCCTAAAAGGTTTAGACTTAGAAGCATCAGCTGCTTCCAGCAAACAACAGAATCTGTAGTTCCCACTGGTGCCCCTACCCCAGGATTTAGGGAGGTGTAAGATCTACCAGGGAGTAAATTGAGTTCTGCGGAGGATTCAGGGGTCAGCCAGGCTGGGGGAGTTTGGTTGGCTGGGCAGGTCACCAGTGGGGAAAAGGGCTCAGGTTCTGCATTCCTGCAAAAGCCGAAATCCAGGTACCCGTCTGGCCCAGCCAGGAGTGCTGCATTTCTCCTTTTTCCAGGAAGGAGATTCATAATCGTTTGGATATTCAAACAAATCTGAATTGTGATTTAATGGCTTACACTGTAATTAGCCTCCAGGGAAAAGTGCTTTCAATTAGCCATGTAAACATCGCATTTGTTACACCATTACATGTTCTGCTAAATTTCCTGATGAAGAGCTGGGAGTGGAGCAGCACCGGGCCAGAACTCAGGGAACAGAGGGAAGGGAGGGATGTGACTGGAAATGATCCCTTCTTCCCTCTGCGTGTGACACTGGGAGGGTCCCCGTGGCTCCTGCTGCGGTGGCTGGCGAGGCAGTGACCTGTTCAGGAGGTGGCACTGATCCGTGGAGCTCTGTCCATGCCAGGAGGGATAACCTTGCTCCTGTTCCTGGATCCCAGCCAGGTTCCAGCACAAAACACACCTGCACATGGGATGGAAGAGCATTCTCAGGGCCTTGAGGCACAGGAACATTTCCCTGCCTTATTTCTGCTATATTTATTTTGTTATATGGCCTTTTATGTTTAAGGGCCTCAAGTTGTACCAGGGGAGCCTAGATTGGATAACAGGGAAAAAAATTCAAGGGGAGGTTTGTAAAGCCCCTGGAATAGGCTGTCCAGGGCAGGGGATGTGGCAAAAACACGTGGATGTGGCACCTGGGGACAGGGGTTAGGGGTGACCATGGTGGTGGTGCTGATTCATGGGTGGACTTGATGACCTTAAAGGTCTTTTCCAACCTCAGTGATTCCATGATCTTCTGTGCCCTCATCAGCTGGCAGAGCACAGTCATTAGGATGGGTCTGTTAGCCCGGTGCCAGGGGAATGTACAGGGAATTATCCATCCTAGAAGCAATGAAATAAACCCAGAAAAGGGAGGAGGAAGAGTAAACTGCTGGTGAAAATCAACCAAAAATCACAGGAACACAGACTTGGTGGGGGAGGACACTTAAAGCCCACCCAGTGCCACCCCTGCCATGGCAGGGACACCTCCCACTGTCCCAGGCTGCTCCCAGCCCCAATGTCCAGCCTGGCCTGGGACACTGCCAGGGATCCAGGGGCAGCCACAGCTGCTCTGGGCACCCTGTGCCAGGGCCTCCCCACCCTCCCAGCCAGGAATTCCTTCCCAAAATCCAACATCAAATAGGAGGGAATGTCAAGACTGAGTTTCTGTGCCAAGGGGGAGGTTCATACCCCCAAAACTCCTGTGAATGTCCTTCCCTGGGAGAGCAGAGGCAGCATTTGCCCTTTAAACAACAGGAAAGTTTTACTGTGGGCTGTCACTTAATCCCAGGATTGGTCAGGCTGGAAGGAACCACAGTGGCTGCTCTGGTCCCAGCTCTGCTCCAGCAGGGCCATCCCAGAGCACACGGCCTGGGATTGTGTCCAGATGGTCCCAGAACACCTCCAGTGAGGGAGACTCCACACCCTGTCTGGGCAATCCGTGTCCTCTGTTTATTGGCCGGGGAGGGCGAGCAGAATTCCAGCAGAAATTCCTTGCACCGGGGGCAGGTCCATGTGCTCGGCCCAGCACCGCCAGGGCCGCAGAGGGGTGAGGCCAGGTCTGGGACAGTTCCTGGCAATAGCTCGTGGCTGCTCTGCAGTGAAGAGGGGCAGCCAGGCCGGGCTGGGGCCTCTCTGCTCCCCGGAGCCCCCGCACTGGGCGTGCTGCCGGAGAGCAGCACGTCTGCAAGCAGCTTGATGGGTCTTTGATGAGCAGCTTTTTTTTTTTTTTTTTCTTTTCTAGAAATAGAAAGTTTGGATGGCTTCTTTCCTCCTACCATTTCCATAAAATACGGAATTTACATTTTATATGTTTTTACACTTTATTTTCTGCCCATCTTTATTTCCTCTAGTAAAAGGAAGAGTCTAAAAAAATAGAGTAGGAAGCAAAAGACCGGGATTAAAACATGGCAAATGTTTATGAGATTACCAGTGAAGAAGTTTTCAGGATCTGTTTTTTCCCCTTATCCTTTAACCTCCTCCACTGTTGTTTTCTTGTCAGTGAATTACTAATTATAATTCAAAGATTTTTAACTAGAAAAGAATCTTTTCAGCTCCACTATTTACTCATCTTCTGACCTTCAGAATTAATTTCCAGCCATGGACATCAGAATCAAGCATTTGTTGCTTTTGTTCCATTGAACCAAAGAAAACAACTGCAATCTCTGCTTTTTTTTTTTTGGTACTTGAAAACAATAATTGAGATGACAACTTCACGTTCAGAACTGCACATCCTCCACCCTCTCACTATGCCAAGGTCAGTTTAGGATGAGGAGTAAAATCTCAGCGCCAGGAGTTTAAGGGGTTAAATTTCTCTCTCCACACAACATTGCAGGAGAGTGATGCCTTATGAGGCCACCTAGAAACAGACACTGGACAGGGATAAGGGAATAAAGGTTGGTATTTATTGGAAAGGCCTTCAAAGGTGCACCCTGGGAGCCAAGGGCTCCAAGCTGGACCCCAAGGTGGACCCCAAGATGGACCCCAAGATGGACAACAATTCACGAGTTCCCCACACCTTTATAGGTTTGGTCCATTTGCATATCAGCATAAATTCGCCAATTAAAACTTCAGTTAATGATGTAATTTCCCTGAGCTCACCCCCCTTCCAAGATGTTTGTTTACATATTTTCAGGCCTGGGACAGCCTGGGTGTCCTTGGAGAGCAGGCCCGGAGAGGTTTGTTATGAGCAGAGAGCTGAAGTCAGCAGGGTACAAGAAACTTCAGAGTTACAATACAGGATTCGAAAATGTAAGAGTTAAAACCTAAGGCATCAAGAGGATATTTGCAATAAGAAGTCAGCGTCTGACTTAGAGTTGAGCTGAAAAATCCAGTTCTCATGGAAGCTTTGTAGTTTTAAATAGTCTGAACTCCTGAGAACTATTCCCAAATAGTATAATGGGATATTCACTTCAGGTTCCAGATAACAAAGGCAAACATCAGGTAACAAAGTTAATGTGGAGATGATGCTGACAAAAGAATTGCTTGACATGACGGAGGTAAAAGGGAAGAAAAAGGGCCACAGTTACAAAGTTTAAAGATCAGAGATGGTTGTGATTTCATTTGGAAATCCACCTCACCATATCTGACATTTCAAAAGCTTCCCCGAACATTTCCCCCCTTTTCTGTGCTCCTGAAGCTCATCCTCCATCACAGGAGCCTCTGCCCAGCCCCAAGTGCAGCTAAGCCAGCGCCCAGGGGCTGCTCTGCTGCCTCCGGTCCCCGCGTGTCCCTGCCCCAGGCAGGCTCCTCTCCGCAGGGAGCGGCTGCTCCTGACGCTGTTCCAGCAGTCCTCGTGTGCTGGGAGCACCGGGAGCACCGGGAGCACCGACACCCTCAGCTGCCATCCCAGCCCTTCCTTTCAAAGGGAGCACACGGCCCTGCTGGAGAAACCCATCAGTTCCCGGAAAGATCCAGGCACCGTTTGGCTCCTTTGAACACTCCCCTGACAGTGGGTTCGGTGCCGGAGCAGCTCCCAGAGCTGTTTCATCCCGGTTATACACGGCGGAAATGTCCTTTGTGTCCCATTTCCACCTGCTCCTATTGACCTGCTCCTTGAAGCTGTCTCCCTGCACAGAGGATGGGCAATGAATTCCCTGGATTTGTGATCCGTTGAAGTGAGTGCAGAGGGCATCCGGCAGTGTCACCAATGGGCCCTGGAAAGCAGAATTACCAGAGAAGTTCGTTTCTTACTCATGTTCTGCTCTTGAACACAGAGACATGAAAACCAGAGATTTTCCTGTCCCTTTACGGTGTAATTATGAACCTAAACGATTTCCATGAATTGTTACATCTCCTCCACTCCTGGAATCAGGGAATATCCTGAGCTGGGAAGGACCCCCAGGATCACCCAGTGCCCCCCCTGTCCCTGCACAGACCCCCCAACAACCCCACCCTGTCCATCCCTGGCAGCGCTGCCCAAACGCTCCTGGAGCTCTGGCAGCCTCGGGGCCGTGCCCATTCCCTGGGGAGCCTGGGCAGTGCCAGCACCCTCTGGGGGAAGAACCTTTCCCTGAGATCCATCCCAGACCCCCTGGCCCAGCTCCAGCCATTCCCTGAGGTCCTGAATTCCTTGTTTGAATCCCCAGGACCTGCTCTCTCCTCTTCCATCATCACCTGTTGACCTGTTCTGCTCAGGCACTGCCTTCATTTCTCCTACAGCCAAGTAAATTTTTTGGCACTTAATAATAAATATTTTCTGCACATTTTGATGTTTTCACGGCACACACAAAGCAGTAAATCCAGTACAAGGGTGTCCCTCCAGGAGGAAACTGCTGACCCAGGTCCTATGGACACAGGGAACACAAAGCCCTACATGTACAGCTTGTTAGGCCAAAGGAGGTGTCAGATGAATGACACAGAGCATGGATTCCGAGCTGCTAGAGCTGTGCCACACCTCATTCCTGTGGGAACGGGAGAGACACTTTCCAGGGAGAGATTTCCAGATGGTTTTCTCACTGCTGGGAACAACTGAGCCAGTGTCTGAGCAGCCTTGCCGTGCCCAGAAATGCTTCACTTGCTGCCTCCTTTTGCACCCTTTCACACCTCATCTCCCTGGGTCACCCAGGGCTCCTGTTCCACATCTCAGCACTGCTCTGGCAGCATTTGCAGTCCCAAAGACAATATTTATCCTGTGTTCCCTGGGGAGACTCAGCTGAAGCAGAGGAATGGTGTGACGGAAACAATACAGGAATAAGGATGGCTGATTATCCACTCTCGGAACTGTTCCCTTCTCTGTGGAGGTGCAGGAATTAAAGTCTGCCTTTTGTGAGGTTTCATTCATGACTGTTCTATTTAACTCAGCATTCCTGTGATCATCTTAATTTCTAGCCAGAGAACAGACCCCTGGCAGGATTCAGGTCTTTAATAACTGCACTGTCATTCTGATATCTCCATCTCTACTCCTGATTTCCATTGTTTGCATCTCTTCGAAGGCACAAAGCAGCAGAGTCCCAAAGGAGGAGATTTTTCACACACAGTTTCTGATATCAGTGCAGATGTTTAGCAGTGAGCAAATTAGAGCCATGGTTATAAATTGCTGCTGGGGATGGGAGAGGATATGGAAGATGTCGGGGAATGGTTCCTTGCTGTCCTCAGGGCAGGACTGATCCCATTTTTCTGCATCCCCAGAGATCCTGAGCCAGGGAAGGGAAACTGCCCGGGGAGCAGCTCAGCTCAGGGGAGCTGTAGAGCAATCCCGTTCCTTTCCATGGCAAACCCAACAGCCTAGGGCTGTGTGCAGATGCCAGCGGGAGCTGAGCATGGATTGTGGTGTTTGTGGGACAGGGCCGGTACCCACATGGACAGGGGTGTGGCTGGTGGGAGCTGTCACCGCGGGCTGTCAGGCATTCCCGCTCCTTTAGAATCCATCAGAGACCATGGATTGCTCTGCGTTCCCCACCAGGGCTCCTTTGGGATAGCTCCGGCTCTGGGCAGACTTTCCTGGATGTTCCAGCCAGCCAGAGGGGGAGAAAGGTCCCCACAACAAGGAAAGACTCTGAACAGATTTGTCCCTTGAGACCTGTGACAATGCCCAGAATCCTGATGGCTGCAGCTGCAGGAGGGCAGGGCTGGATGGGATATTGGGAAGGAATTGTTCCCTGGGAGGGTGGGAAGGCCCTGGCACAGGGTGCCCAGAGCAGCTGTGGCTGCCCCTGGATCCCTGGCAGTGTCCAAGACCAGGCTGGATGGGGCTTGGGGCACCCTGGGATAGCAGAAGGTGTCCGGGCCCATGGCAGGGGTGGCACTGGGTGGGCTTTAAGGTCCCTCCCAACCCCAACCATTCCGTGATTCCATGATTCTGTTCTCTTCATTGCCATTAGAAGAGGCATCAGTCTCAGACATCCCACAGTAAGATGACCAGAACCAGGTGAAACACCAGGAGCTGGCACAGGAGGCTCTGGTACGGGGGATCCATGTGCAGCTCCTTGTCTGTGAGCCTTGGAGCAATCCCAGCCCCCAGGTCCTCAGCAAAGCCAGCAGAATTATTCCTCTTTGTAAAGCAATGCCAGACAGAACTAACTGCATGTTAATAGCAAACACTGGGTGTTTATTCACACCTTTTCATCACCTGAACAGCCCTGGGACATTCCCTCAGTGTGACAAGCACTTCGGGGGCCAGGGGGTGCCTTGCTGGACCGAACAGTGCCACAGGGAGGACCCGAGCCAGCCCCTCACACCACCTCCCCTTGACCTCTTCCCCTCGCACTCCGATCCTCTGTGACTTTCAAATTCCTGCAAAAACCAGAGGAAACTCTGGCACTTTAATTAAGGCCAGCATTTACCCAAGGAATCCCCTCTCAGTCTACACAGCTTTGCAGTTATTCTGCATAAGGAGCACATGGAGTGCTGGAATTAAGAGGCTGTAAACTAATCCACACAGAACAGAACAGAGAGACATGCTGGGAATCCATCAGCCTGAAATTCGTCTGGATACCCTCAGCTGCAGGACTGAGATGGAATTTAACAGAGCAATACTTAAAATTCAGTTTTCATCCAAAGAGCAAAGCACTCAACAAATTAATGGAGCTTAGAATCCATGTTGAGAGCTCAGCACTGGTAACATCATCACAGGAGAGAGGCTGGTTTATGAGGGGCTAAAGGAAGTACAGCAAGCCCTGAACAGACAAATCCCTGCCCCAGAGAGCCCCTGAGGTGACAAATGGCACCTCTGCAGTCTCTGCACATCATAACTCTGGCCTCGTGCTTTTACCCAGGCACTGCACCCAGCACAGGCCGAGCTTTTCCCAAGAAGCAGCTCATCTTCCTTAGGCAGGGCTGGGAACGCCTCTCCTTATTTTTCCTGGCTGCTCATCAAAACAGAACACCCTGGGCACCACAAACCTTTTAAAAGCACTTTTTTTTTTGTTTGTACCACAAGCTGCAGGAAGCTCAGCAGTTCTCCTCCCTCACAGATCTCCCTCTCTGCTGGTTTTTCCCCTCCCCTGCCAGATCCTGGTGGGAATGTGGCTGGATAGACACCTCTCCTTCCCCCTCACTGTTTAAAGCACTGCAGCACCAGTTCGATGGAACAATTGTGCTCTGTTCCAATGAACAAGATTTATCCTTCCTTTAAGGAGAGCCTGACTTTGCTCAGTGAAAAACTGTTTGCAGTCACCCACAGCTCCCTTACAACCTGTAATCCGCCGCTTACGTCCTCCCTCCAGTCCCACAGGAGCCGAGCTGTTCATCATTTGCTTTCTGGACACAGAAAGTGTGAAATACCCTTCTTCCCAAAATAAAACCATCACATAAAGGATATGAAAAACCCTGGAGTCTGTGACCACTTAGTGATACCTGGGTAAGATTTGCCCCTTCAGAGTCAAATATTGCACTCCATGAATCCATTCTGTTCTGTGGAATATTTATGTTGTGCTCTGCAAAGCATTCAGTATACAGAGGCAATTCCCCTCTAAACTGTACATTAAGGAACCATTAATATTCCAAAGGAGAAGGCTGGAAGTTGATAAATGCCAGCGCTGAGGTCACTGTGGCTGCCCTTTCCTCTCCAGCTATTTAATGAGGTAGTTGCTCCAGGTCTCCTTCTCACAACTGACAGGAACTGCTCAGAAGAGCTGGGATGGGAACAGGCACAAACACAATCTCAGCCCAGGGGGGTTTGGAGAGCGAAAACTGAAACTCCAGTGAGTGCAAATTGGGTGTCATCGTGTGGCACAAAGTGCCTCAAATGTCCCCAATTCCTCCTGCAGCAGGGAACTCCCACAGGGGTCACCAATCCACTGGTGTGGATTGGTGTGAACTGGAGCACTGAACGTGCCAGCAATTGTCCCATTCTGGCATAAGGGAGCACAGGGATCCCAATCCTGAGTCACAGAATCATGGAATGGTTTGGGTTTCGAGGGACCTCAAAGCCACTCCAGTGCCACCCCTGCCATGGGCAGGGACCCCTCCCACTGTCCCAGGCTGCTCCCAGCCCCAGTGTCCAGCCTGGCTGGGAAGGGATTCTGTGGAGCAGCCAGAACAAGAACGGGGAGAAACACCTGTTGTAATGGGAATGCCCCAGCAATGGGCTCCACTTCCAAGGGAGAGCAGGAGATGCCCTGGGGTTGCTGCTGAGCCCTCAGGTCCCCTTACCCAAGTGCTGCTATCGGGGCAGGTCAAAGAACCCAACACAGCAACAGCAGCAAAGGAAGGGTTCACAGGGGAGTTCCTGGCACAGGGTGCCCAGAGCAGCTGTGGCTGCCCCTGGATCCCTGGCAGTGTCCCAGGCCAGGCTGGACATTGGGGCTGGGAGCAGCCTGGGACAGTGGGAGGTGTCCCTGCCATGGCAGGGGTGGCACTGGATGGGCTTTAAGGTCCCTCCCAACCCAAACCTGTCCACGATTCCCTGATTCACATCAGACCAAACATTCAAGCCCAAAATGTTTTTCTTTTATTTTTCCTCAAATTCCTGAAGCTAGGTGGGTCACAACCCATTTTCTCTGATTCCCCTTCCATGCAGGATCTGGAGCTGTTTCTCTTCCACAACGCTGCAAAAGAAGCCAACTGCACACGAGTGATAACGAGCTGAGCGCCCAGAACGTGGGGAGATGTTTATCAGAAACATCACAAAGTTGGTTGTGGTTTGATAGGAGGGAGCAGACTGAGCCATGACTCGAGACAGCTGCAGGAGATTCAGAACAAGTTATTCAGCCAGTGTGGAATCTGCCCTGATAAGAAACACCAAGTGACTGGAGCAGGATTTCTCTGTGTAAATTGAAATCAGGGCTGTGTAAAGCTGAATTAAACCTTTGTCATGAAGCTGCAGAGCTGTCACTTGTATTCTTCCAGGATAAATTGGCAGCATCCACTGAGAACAGCCTTGGAACAGTGCTTTGACTGCAGTAGCTGCTTTTAGAGCAACAGCAAAAGGAGATGATCTGTTGTTCAAAATCCAAAAATGATACTGATTTACAGCCCAGGAGAATGAACTGCACCACGCTCTGCTTAGGGAACTGCTCCACAAAACTGAATTTCTACTATAAAGCTGCTTTATTTTCATAATTGCCCCTCTGGAGGAATTTTGTTAATTGTTTCTCTCTCTTCCCCCACCTTTAATTCCAATGTTCCCTCTCCAGCCCAGGGGAATGAAGCCAAAGGGTTTTCATTTCGAGTTTGGAGAGCTGGTCAGCTTTCATTAGGGCCTCAGTCACTTTCAATCAGCTCTTCCCAAAAAACAACTGAAAATAATTACCTGAGCTTCTCCTGGGCTCTGGGGTCAGTAGAAAGGTGATCAGCTGAAGGCAGATCAAAGGACATTGCTCCTGTCAAAGCCTGGACGCTTCTCAAGCTCTGACCCAAGGAAATAACACCAAGTTTCATTATCCCTGCCTGTGCCAGTTAAGAACCCACACAAAAACCCTTGCAAGGTTTATATGGGATTTCCAAGTGTCCTTCACGCTGCTGCTTCCTCTGGCTTTGTTCTGGCTCTTACTCAGAATCACAGAACCAAGAGGTCGTTAAGTTTTGAAAGGACCTCTTTAAGGCCGAGTTAAGGTCATTGAGTCCAACCTTCACCACTGACCCCTATCCCCAAGTGCCACATCCCCAGGTTTTCTGAGCACTTCCAGGGATGCGGACTCTACCCCTGCCCTGGGCATTCCAATGCTTTGCAACCTTTGCAAGCCTTTTCCCGATGTCCACCCTGAGCCTGCCCTGGCCCAGCCTGAGGCCGTTCCCTCTGCTCCTGTCCCTGTTCCCTGGGAGCAGAGCCCGACCCCCCCGGCTGCCCCCTCCTGTCAGGGAGTTGTGCAGAGCCACAAGGGCCCCCCTGAGCCTCCTTTGCTCCAGGCTGAGCCCCTTTCCCAGCTCCCTCAGCCTCTCCTGGGGCTCCAGGCCCTTGCTCAAGTCTCTAACCCACGGTGAAGTCGCTCAGACCTGCACAGAGCCATCAGCTGGTTTCAAATCTCCCCAGCACACCCTGCACCATTTCCCTGAGTCAGGGCTGAGGTGTTGAAGCGAAAACTGAGACTGTGCTGACAATTCCACAGGGAAGGCAGCACAGGAGAGAGCAGAGAGAACACAAACAGCAGAACAAGCCCAGTTTCTCAGACCAGCAGGAAATTGGAGCATTGCAGCACTGAAAGGCTCTGGGAGCCCCGGTTCCAGCAGCTGGGATGAGCTGATCCAACAGCTCCCAACAGCAGCCTCTGCTTCACCTTCTCCCCTTGCTCCCAGATTGTTCCTCCCTCCCTTGCCCCAAACCAGCCCCAAACATGAGCAGATCCACCCCACCAGGTCACCCACAGTCCTGGCCTGGCTGAACTGACCCTGGAACCCTCACTGGGCACCCTAGAACTGGCCCCAGGGAAGGATGAACATCCCATTCCACAGGAATGAGCCCTGATCTCAGCCCACACACTCCTGAAGTGGCTCCTCCTGGGCCAGGGGCTGCAGGGAAAGGTGGGACAAGGCCCTGAAAGGACCCCAGGAGCCAGATCACCCATGGGAGCCATGAGGCCACTGCCCAACAGCTGCAATTGTAGTCCTCAAAAATTATTTTTATCCTTATGGAGAATGGGAGACTTAATCATAGAATCCAAGAATTATCGAGGATGGAAAAGTCCTCCAAGGCCATCGAGCCCACCCTGTGTCCAATCACCACCTTGTCCCCAGCCCAGAGCCCCGAGTGTCACCTCCAGGCCTTCCTTGGACACCTCTAGGGATGGACACTCCAAACCTCCCTGGGCAGCCCCTGCCAAGGCCTGACCACCCTTTCCACGAGGAAATTCCTGCTGAGAAGAAATGAAGCAGGTCCAGGGCATGTTTGACAATAACGTGGGGTTATTGTCTGTGGGGAATGGAATGGCAAAACTCCTCTGAAATGCTCTTCACAAATGGGGGTGTCTTGGTTTGAAAGACAGGTGTCTGCTAAGGAAGGCAAGAGCCTCCCTTGGAATGGAGAATGCAACCCCCTTCCCTCCAAATTATTACAATTTGGAAATTAAGGGCTTTCAGGCAAAGATATGAGGAATAGGAATAACAGCTCTTTACTAATATATATATATATATGTAAAACAAGGCAAACAACCAACAATAACTCTGGCAATAACCCCAAACAGAACCAGAACCCGGTGCCGGTCTCTCCCGCC
>VZRO01002006.1:211168-242870 GCA_013397915.1 Daphoenositta chrysoptera
CCCCGCTCCCGGCTGGGCAAGGAGAGGCGGGCTTGGAGTCCTGGGCTTCCCCGACAGCAAGAGCGCAAAGCGATGGATTCTCTGCACCACGAAAAGCAGCCACTCTCCGCTCCAATGCCGGAAGAGCAAGAGAGATAGGGGTCCTATCTGCCGTCTTTTATTCAGTTCAAATCTTGCGGCCTCTCGCCTTGCAAGACCAAATCCCAGGTAAAAGAGGGCAGCCACTTGCACCTGTCCCTCTGGCCAGGTCTTCTGTCTCTCTTAACTACTCAGCAATTTGTGTCCTAGCAACACGTATGGGAAAAAATTCTTTAAGTGACAAAGAAAAAAAAACAGAGAACCCCCTTTTTTAAAACCCCAACAGTGGGCAAGGTTAAATTTAGATCGGGCTGAAGTTTCCCAAAGCTCTGCCCCTCATCACTGCACAGCCCTGGATGCCAGGGGGAATTTGTTCACTGAATTCCTCTGCAGCACAAACACACAAAAGAATCTCCATCCCCTCTCGTGTTTCTGCCTCTTCTCCATGAACTCCTACAGTGAAGGAAAACCACTCAGAAGCTCCTAGCCAGGGCAGTGCAGGGACCAGAAGGTCCAGGGAAATGGGACACCTGGGAATGTTCATTGCCCCGTCAGCCAGAAGTGCCACCAGGAGGGGACAGGCCCAGGTGCCCCTCACTGTCCCTTGGAGCAGGGCACACTCACACACAGGAAACACAGATCCGTGCCCAACTTCCAGCTATTAAGCTCTGGATCAAAAGAACCACAACTGTGGATGTGCTTTGCTTATTACCAGCTTTGTCTCTGGTTGCCTGAAGGTCCTTCCAACAACGTTGACTTTAATTACTTTAATGAGAGAGAAAATGATCTGAGGAGTGTCAGCTCAATGGGGCAAGGTCCTGATGGAAATGCTCAGTCTGGGATCATTAGTTCAGCAGTTAATAGTACATTATCTGAAGTTATTGGAGCTAAATGTAAACAGCTCCTGGAGCCTGGCTGATGTCAGGAGTGAAGCTGGGGAAATAAATTAGGAGAGGCTTTGAACTGAGCTTGTGTTGGTTCTGCTCCCACCTTCTGCAGAGGTGGCTCTTTGTTGGTCCAGAGCAGAAAAAAGTGTTAGTAGAGAGAAAAGAAAAGGAAATTGAATCCACCATGGGCTTGTCTTCACCAAAAGCCTCCCGACAATTCCTTACAATGAACTTCTTGAAGTGACTGAGTTTATCCAAAACAAATTAAGATAAAGCAAATCAAGGCCACTTCAGCCCTTCAGGGAAGCCCGAGATGTTAATCTGCTCCTTTAGCAGTCCTGAGCCTCCTCTCCAGCTCAAGGAAGGTGAGATGGAGCAATTTAGCTTCATTTGCAATGAAAAGGGATTAAATTGCATTGTACGAGCTCATCTCTGCTGCAGGTGAGGGCTGCCCACAGCCACCCAGCTCAGCTGACAGGCAATTAATTTGAGGCAGAGGTAATGTGATCCTGATTCTGGACCGGGAGTATTTATTACAAGGATATAATCTGGTTAAATTAATCCCATTTAATTTTTCACTTGCCTTGGTGGGGCCTGCACTTGTAAGAACAGCCCTTCCTTGTGTTCTCTGTGTGGGGATCAGAACTGCTGCTTGTTTCAGCTTGGAGTTAGAAAGGGATCTGCATGAAAACTGATGAAACCAAGGATTTTACTTCCCAAAGAAAATCCTTTCCTGAACTTTCCTGTGATGATGTGGTCCTGTGCATAGGCCAAGCACTGCACATATCAAAGATAACCAAAGCTATCCTTGGAGATTCCAGCTCATCAGACATGCAGATTCCTATGCAGGCTTCAGTTTTTCTCTCTCTTAGGAATTATTCTTGGGTTTTATACAAGTGCTTTGAACAACTTTGCTGGTTTGTGCCTTGTGGAGGCAGAATGCATTTTTTAGATGACCCTGGAGTCCCCATCCATTGCAAAAGCCCTGTCGGGAGGAGCCTCCAAATCCACCAGAAATGCCTGAGGAGCTTGGCCAAGTACCCAGGGCAGTGAGGAGACCACAGGTTCTGCTGCAGGCAGGTGAGTGAATTCAGCCCCTCAGGGGCCAGGGCTGTCCTGCTTTGTCCCAAAACAGGGAAGTTTGGTCTTGGAAGACTGAGGTGAGAAGCTGTGGCTCCACCTGGAGGTGTCCCTGCCATGGCCTGGGCAAGATGACCATAGAATTGGAGATGTAGGATCAGTGGAAATAGGGAATGTGCAGCTCTGCAGATTTTCATACAGAGCAATTGAATTTATTGAAGGAGCTCAGAGCCTTCCCAGCCCATCTCTTTCAGACCATGTTTGCTTGGGGGAAGACAAACGTCCAGTTAACCACAAACAGCAGGAACTGTGACCCTGTGATCTGAGCCATGACCCTGATTCAGCAGCCAGGAAATCCTGGGAAACCTCCAGAGGCAGCATCACATTCTTTGCCTTGGGGTGAAGGAGAAGGAAAGCAGGAACAGATCTGTGCAGCCTCAGAAAGGATGAGGCATTTCCAGCACTCAGGCAGAGCATGTGCAATGACAGGAGTGAGGAGTGTAATTACCAGGGCACCCAATTCCTCTGCTCCAGGCACGAGCTGATCAGCAGATGGTTTGCAAAGAGCTCCCATTGCTCCTGGTGGCTCACACGGTGTAATTAGCCGGGGAAATGGGAGCTGTGACAGGAGTCTTGCAGTCCCAGCAGCCCTAGACACTGCCAGTGACGTTTCCTGACGCTGCAAACCTGAGTGCAAGAGAAAACTGCTCTGGAATGGGGAGCAGCACCGGGATGGGGACCCACTGTTCATTCCTGCTTGGGCGCTCCAGAAAAAAACATTGAACGAGGAATGTGTTGGACAGATCCACTGAAAAGCAATTTGCTTTACCTGTGGCAAGACAGGAGTTCATGAGGTGAGAGCTCCAGGGAGAGCTGGACTGGGAATCTCACAAAAATCCTGGGGTTTGTTGGTGGGTGCAAGACCAGGAGGAAAGAAGGAATTTGGAATTCCTCCCTGTGAGGGTGGGGAGGGCTGGCACAGGGTGCCCAGAGCAGCTGTGGCTGCCCCTGGATCCCTGGCAGTGTCCAAGGCCAGGCTGGACGGGGCTTTCAACCCCTGAATTGCTGCATATTCCAAAAGCACTCTCTGCAGACTGGCACAGCCATTCCAGAGGTGCTTTATGGTGGATATTTCACTGCCTCCAGGTCAGGGACAGACAAAAACCCTTCTAAAAAGCCCAGGGAAGGATTTATGGCCCAGCAGTGCTGAGCAGCCTCAGTCTGTCTTGACTTCTGTTTAAATTCCTGGGCTTCCCAGGCAGCCACAGACTTTCCCCTCTCAAGCCACTCCTTAAACTCATCAGAACACAAGCTTCCATGTGGCAGGAAATGCCAGTCCTGTAAGCCCTGCTTTGATCTCAAACCCAGCATTTTTGTTTTCTTCCTGGTGGTCATCAAACCTCTTGCTCTGGGTGATGCTGGCACTTCCCTGCTCATGTTGCAGCTCCATTTCCAGCTCGGTGCACTGATCCCATCCCAGCCATTTCCTTGGGATCAGACAAAACACGAGATTACTCAACCACATCTCTACTGATGAGTTCTCCCGAAAAGCTTTTATTTCAACAAAATGGAGCTTCTAAAGAAAAGCCACCACTATTGACAGTTTTCCTCCTGTCTCCTCCATCCTCACCTGGAGCAGGGCCAGCACTGGGCTTGGATCAGCATTTGAACTGGTTTGAGGGGAAGGAGCTGTTCCAGTTTCCCCTCTCTGCAGTCCCAGTATCTTGGATCACCCCTGTGTGTGCTTTCTCTGCCATTAATCAGCTCCATTCCACAGAGCCCTGATTGGAATGCAGAGGCTGAACCTGCCTGGGCTCCTGTGGGGCACTTTAGGGCAAGCAGAGCATCCTTGACAGAAGTTATTCGGTGTCTTTGTGCCCCAGGCATTGTCTGGCTCCAGCAGTAACTGCAGCTTGTGCCGTTTCATTGCTGAAGAACTTCTGCTGCACCGTATTCAGGACATGAACTGTGGGGATTTCTCATCTCAGGAGTTTAATTACCTCTTTGATTGAAGCAAATGTTGTATCAAGTGGAGAGAGGGAGGTCAGGGCTGGAATGATACCCAGATTAGAAGCGCAGCTTCTGTGTCTGCCATTGGCTCCTAATGAGGAATTTCAGATTCACCAGCTTCAAAGTAATCTCCAAAATGCAGCTGAACAGCTCCAGAGAGGAGATTCGACTTTGTTGCTCTGCATTTTGCACCATGCCCCTTTTTTCTCTCCCTTTTGAGCTGTTTGATACTGGTTGTGTTCCTTGTGCTCTGGAAACTCTGCATCAGAGATTTGGGAGCTACAGCTGGATGATGAATGTGATTAAACGAGCCACAGGGGCTGGTTTCTCTCTGCTTGGTCTTGGACTTGGCTCAGCTTCATTATAAAGGGTTACAAAGAGCTCGCCAGGTCGGGGGGAACAGCTTGGTGCCATGATTCATTTACTGTCCCACCTTCCCAGCCCTGCTACGTTCCCCACAACACCAAATCCTGCCCCCGGAGCAGAGGGGCAGTGGGGAGGAAATGACCTAAGAAATGTTGCAACAAAAAAAAATGGGAAGAAACTTCCGAGATTCATTGGAGCTGGAGACTTTCAATGTAAACCTTTGCTGTGGTGGCCCAGGAAAAGGCTGGAGACTGGGAAACCAGGCCTTAGTCCATGACTTGGTGTCTCCAAAGCTGAAGTGTTGGAAGGTGCAGCTTTTCAGCCCCGGGGACAGAAATCCTGGAGGATTCCCAAGCTCCAGCCTCAGTGCAAACTCATGCTGACCTCTACATCCACTGCCAGAGCTTCCTACAACTTAAAAATCAGGGAGGAAAAGTTGTTCAGCAACAAAATTTGTCCCTTGGTTCTCATCTTTAAAATTCTTGAAACAGGTCCTTCAGACCTCTAAACTTTATTGCTGAGAATCCAACCCCTGGGTGCCTGAGGCTGGGAATCCAATAACTGAAGGTACTCTCAACATGCCTAAAAGTAGGAATTTAATAACTAGTCTGCTTTGGATCATAACTCTGAAGGCTGGGTGCCTTGAAGATCAAATTGTTCAAAACGAGACATTCTGGAGGGTGGAGATTTCTTTTTCTGAAGTTTTCTCGAGTATTTAATGGACCATGGATATCCACAAATACCCAGATTTCCTCCTGTTCCCACTCCCTTGCAGCAGGATTTCACCAGTCACACACTCATTCCATTACCTTTTAGGAGGAATTCAGCTCTTCCAAGGGATGTTTTGTCCCACACCCAGCCCCTCCCTTGTGAGGGCCCCTCTCCTGCCAGGCTGATTTCCTGAGGGAAAAACACAGCTGAAAAAGGCACATCAGCCCAGCCTTTGGAATGTCCTCCAGGAGAATGCAGAGGCTCCTTCCAGCCTTAAAGCCCCTGCACATCTCCATGGCACTGAGGATGGAATCAGCAAATGGAATCTCAGACTGGTTTGGGTTGGGAGGGACATTAAAGCCCCCCCAGTGCCACCCCTGCCATGGCAGGGACACGTCCCACTGTCCCAGGTTTCTCCAAGCCCCAATGTCCAGCCTGGCCCTGGACACTTCCAGGGATCCAGGGGCAGCCACAGCTGCTCTGGGCACCCTGTGCCAGGGCCTGCCCACCCTCACAGGGAACAATTCCTTCCCAATATCCCGTCCATCCCTGCCCTCTGGCAGTGGAAGCCATTCCCTGTGTCCTGTCCCTCCATCCCTTGTCCCCAGTCCCTCTCCAGCTCTCCTGGAGCTCCTTTAGGCCCTGGAAGGGGCTCTGAGCTCTCCCTGGAGCCTTCTCCTCTCCAGGTGTGCATCCCCCACCTCTCCCATCCCTGGAATGAGCTCCATGGTCTCCTCTGGACCTGTTCCAGCAGCTGTGTCCTGCCTGTGCTGAGGGTCCCAGACCTGGAGCCAGCTCTGCTGCTGCGGTCTCACGACGGCACAGGGGGACAATCCCCTCCCTCAGTCTGCTCCCACTCCCTTTGGTTGTAGCCCAGGGTGTTTGGCCTCCTGGGCTGGGAGTTCACGGCATTGGCTCATGTCCCTTTCCTTGTCCCATTATTCTGTCTGCGTGGGCAGGACAGGGACAGGGACATCCTGCCTGGCCCAAGAGGGCAAACAGAGGAGCCAAATCCTGCATGAACAAAGCAAAACAGGTTGTGACATTGCCAGAGCTCCAACCCCAGCCCAAATACAGCCTGAATTCTCCAGATTGCTCTTTCTCCATGAACTGCTCCTCCTGCAAAGGCAGTGCCCCAGCAGGATCCTGCAGGATGTCACCCAGGGCTACCACAGCTGCCACCTCCATGCCACACTGGCTTCAAACAGGTCCCAGTTGCCACCAGAGCTGCAGACAGATAAAAGGCTCTGGGTTGTCACGGCAGAAGCTGCTCTGGGTTCAGCTGAGGTGGGGTAGGAGCTTCCCAGCTCTGCCATCAGCTGGCACCACTGATCAGATCCTTGCTGTCTAACCTGGTTCTGTCAGAACAGCTTTAAAAAATTCAACAAACAAACCCCTACTATTAGCAATGTTTTAAGCTAATCCAGATCATTTTGATAGAACTGGGCTAGGGAGCAATTCCAGCTGTCACAGCAGGAGCACGGCTGGCCCCTGGCCAGGGACGGGGCCATGGGCAGGTGGAGCAGGACACGGAGCTGCACCTTCTCCTTGGGGAGCTGGGAGGGCTGGCAGGACTGGGCCGGGCCAGCCCTGGGTGCCCAGGTGGCTGCAGAGCTGTTCCACAGCAGGGCCCCACCACGGCTGGGCCTGAACGGAGTGCAGGACAGGCCGGAGGGCGCTGATGGAATCGTTCCGGGTCACTCCTTGCTGTGCTCCCCAAGCTGTGCCTGAGTGTGCAGGAGCCCCGGCTGGCCCAGGGATGGGGGCCCAGGGGTGGGGGCTGTGATAGGGCACTGAACTGTGCCACAGACACCTCTCGAGCACTGGGTTTGTGTGACATTATCAGGGTGACAGCAGCATTCTGGTGATGACTCACCCTGGGCTCATGGGGCGGGATCATTCAGTGTTTCAGTGATACCACACAGGAGTTCAGGCAGAGCAGCAAACGCTGCCTCAGCCCCATCCCAGCCCTGCCCTGCCCAGGGACCTGCATCTGAGTGATCACAGAATCATGGAATCAGAGAATTGTTAAGATTGGAAAAGACATTTAAGATCATCAAGCCCAACCACCAACCTGATGTGATGTTCCTGGAGCAGCCCAGCTGCTCTCACCACTGTGATAATAAAGAGTTCCACTGTAATGAGAGGAATCCTCGACCCACTTGAGGATATCCTAAGTCTAGGCAGGAGTAAATGAGTGAGGACATAATTCCCTGTGTGCAGGTGGGGCCCTGGAGCACAGAGGCTTTAAGGGGCAGATTCTGGCTGTGCATTAATCAGAAGTGGGGACAAATTTTTTATGCAGGTGCCAATCTCACCTCACATTTGGAAATGTGGACACATTTCCAGTCAGTGGAAAGTCAAAGCAGTGCAGGACTACCCACAAATCCTTCAGGGACTTGTGACTAACAACACCCTCTGTTCTGAGCAGCTGTTGGACACCTCTGGTCCACCAGATGTGGTCACAGCAGTGACCTTGCCGTGTCATTGCTGGGCTTGGATAAAATCATTTTGGCTCTGCCTTGAGCATGGCTGGGCCAGTACAGACTCTGCCTCACAGACAGGAATTTCTGTCTGCAGCAGCTCCTCCAGCCCCTCCAGCTGCCCAAGTTTAGCCCAGTGTTGGTCCCACTGGAAGTCAGAGCTTTTGAGTGGATGAGCAACAGATCTCCGCAGCTGCTGGGGATAACAGAGGTGTGCCCAGAGCTCTGTACCTTGAAAGCTCCCTCAGCACTTCAGGCAGAGGGGGTCTGAAGGGGGGCTCTCTCCAGGCTCCCTCCCACATTTCCATGCAAACAGGTTTGTTTATCCCTTGCAAACACAGACAAATCCAGCAAAAAATTGGCCTTCTTGACTCGAGGAAGTAATTTGGTGTCGCAGCAATTGTCAGAAACGGTGGCACCATCTGCCACTCTCACATGACTGTAATTTGCCAGACACTGCATCACCTCCCTGTTTCCAATTATCCTTTTCCTCTGAACAAAGCCTGTCTTTAACACAATGCTGGTACATCCAAGGGAAAGGAGGAATAATAATCACTGTTTACCATTATCCACCAATACATTATTCATGCTTCCCTCTCTTAGCAAGATCTTCCCTAATATCAAGTGGTACATATTGGATGGGATTGGCAGAGCCTCTGGGATTCCAGATGACTTTGCACTGCTCTCACTAACAGGCTCTCAGATTAATTAGGATATTCATTATGGAGCAATTTCACTGCAAGGACTTCTTGGGGAGCAGGTGCAGTTTCACCTGGACTGGGAGCACAGCGCCAGGACTGGCTCCTTTGGCAGTGGCAGCGTGACCTGGCCCTCGCTGCCACGGACCCCGATAACCCAGGTAGGGGCACACCAGTGCCAGGGGTGCTGAGGCTTGGTACGTCCCAGGGTTGGTTGCAATGACCCCCTCAGGATCACAGAAGCTCAGCTAAGGTCCATAGCCCACATGACAATATCAGGGTTTCTCGAGGATCACACACACTCCAGGCACAGCTCCAGCTGCTGGGATGGGATTGTCCAACTCCAGGTCACAGCCTGGAGGCCCCCAAGCAGCCTTGGAACAGCTCTGCACCAGCAGCAATAAAGAGCGACAGGCAGGTGCCAGAAACCAAACAAAAGCAGGCAGGGAGCTGGGCAGAAGATTCCCCCAGCCAAGTGCTGCCTCTGTCAGGCCGTTTCAGCCATGGAAAAGAGATCCAACAGAACTTATGTGGGATTGCTCTCACAGAGACACAGTGCTGGGGCCATAAGGTGTCTTGGCTAGAAATGAAAGACCCACTGAATTGCGATGAAAGCCAGAAAATTTGTAGGATGAAAGAAGACCAAGATATTAATAAAATATATTAATAAAAAACTGGAGAGATGGCTCTTGCCCAGAGAGGTTGTGGACTCTAATCCTGGGGAGTGTCCAAGACCAGGATGGACATTGGGGCTTGGAGCAGCCTGGGACAGTGGGAGGTGTCCCTGCCATGGCAGGGGTGGCACTGGAGGGGGTTTGAGGTCCCTTCCCAGCCAAAGCACTCCATGGTTCTCAGTAGGGACCAAGGGAAGTGGTGCGTTCCAGGTTTTGTGATGTCTCCAGCTAGGGACAAACAGCTTTCCCAGCTGAGACATTTCAGTGCCGTTCCCTGAGGAGCCAGAGGGATTTCTGCAGTTTCCAGTTTGCAGGAATTGTGTGGGAAGGGTAGTGCAGGACACAGTGCTCTGCCATGGCCCTCACACCATCAGCTGCCACACTCCAGTGACTCCTCCATTAAATCTTAAAGGGCTTCTGCAGAAAACAGAAGGGCAAGGACTGAAAGTTTAACAACTGTGACATTTCACAGCCAAACAAACTCCCCAGCCAAAGGAAAACTTCCAGCACCTCCTCAGTCCTGGGAACTCTCCAGGTTTCTTTAGCCCTTGGAGTAGGTCCCAGGGCAGGTTTTCCTCCATGTTTGTTCTTGCAAATAGCAAAGGCACCTGTTTGCAATGACCAAAATCCACCGTCTTTGACCAATTTCTAGAACAGGTGCTTTAATAAAAGTGTTCAGCCAGAATGACCCAACCCCAGGGACAAGGCTGGTGCCTGCAGCTGCTCTGGCATTCGCATCACAAATCTAAATCCAGGAAAAGCAGAAACACAAGGAACTGCAGATCGGTCCTGCCCCTCCTACCAAGTCTTGCTCAGCTGCTTCTGGGGTGAGCAAAGAGGAGGAATTGCCTTCGGTTCAGAGCAAACCTAGCACATCCTAAAGGATCTTCCATAGCTGGGAGTGCTGGGGATAAAACACAATCCCAGGCAGTGGAAATACAGGCCTGCACCCTCCTGGGCCAAGTCTGTCTCTGTCTTGTCACCAGAAAAATTCTGATCTTACAATGAAACCAAGAAAACTTGGTAACTTCTGCTGAAATTATTCCGTTGGGAATTTCTGCCAAAAAATAACATGGTGTGGGGGTTGGGGGGAGCCTTGTGCTTTACACATTCAGCTGGTTCTAATCTCCATCCCTGTAGACTGCTCTGGAAATCTGAATCTTGGCTCTTTCAAATTCCACCTTGTAAACACACAATTTATTGATGCTTTATTAAATGCAATCTACTCATCCCGCTCAGATTTGCAAACCTTTTACAAGTTGCAAATGATCTTTTATTGGTTTTTCCCTTTATAGAGTTGTTATTTACTTTGTTTACCTGGGAGCTAAAGGCCTGCTGGAGAGAAGGCTCATTTACTGCAAGCTGGATGAAAATAAGTCCAGCAGTAGCTGCTTAATTGTTTTGAATTATTATTGTTAATTGGGATTGTGTCTTTGATTCACTGAAAGGCAGTGGTTTAATTGCACTGCACCTAATTAGCAGCAGTTTTGATTACTGGGAGCTTCAAGTGGCACCAACCCTTAGCAAACAGAACCTTGAGTGAATATTTTGCCAAACATCACGGGAGGAGACAGAGGCACCGTTGATGCTGGGGAAAGCAGGAGGGCAAACCAGAGATGAAGAAGGACAGGAAAGTCCTCCCAAGGAGGAGCACCTGAGCTGTGTCTGAAAGGAGAGGGGGAGGATCCACGAGCTCCAGGTGTGGAGGTCAAGTTCAGTCCTTTAGATCACGGAATCATCACGTTTGGAAGAGACCTTCAGGTTCCTCTGGGCCCATCACCAGCCCAGCAGCACCATAATCCCAATAAACCACTGCACAGCCAAGACTCCTGTGGAAAACCTCCAGAAAGTCATTTTCTCTGCAGCATGAGCTGGGATCATTCACCAGCTGGCAGAGCTGTGTTCAAACCACATCTCAGATGATTGTAAGGGAAGGAAGCCACTGACAAAAAGGCCAAATGTGTCACAGGGAATGTCCTTGGGGTCGCATTATTTGGAAGAGAAGTTGCCTGGCTCCTATCACTGGAGAATCTCTTCTGGGAAGGAAAATATCATTACTGCAGTATTGAATTGCACTAAGAGATTTATGATCTAATTTAGAGGTGCAGGGATTTATTTGTTAATTGCAATAAACAGCAAGTTCGTTACACTCCAGCCTCCAAAGCAGCAGCATCTCATCAACAGGGAATAAAATACTCGTTTCATTCACTTGCAGGGCAGAAGTTCATCAGGGATGTGCCAAGAACTGAGAACAAAACCACCACTCCCCCTCTGCCAGAAAATGTCTTTCAATGGGAACTAACATACGGGAAAAGAGGTTCTTCCTTTGGAAGGACCACCTGGGTCCTGGGAGCACCACACGAAGGGTTCTAAGGTTTAGTTTTATTTCTCATGATGTTACTCTGATTTATTGGCAGTAAATTAAACTCCATTCCCCAGGCTGGGTCTGTTTTGCCCAAGGCAGCAACTGTTGAGTGATCTCTCCTGGTCCTTACCCCAACCCAGAGCCTTTCATCCCATTTCCTCTGCCCTGTCCAGTTGGGAAGGGCAGGGACAGAGCAGTTTTGGGAGCACCTGGAATCCAGCCAGGGCCACTGAGCACTCCCAGGGAAGTTTTGGGTGTAAATAGGACCAAACCTTTGTAAGGAAGAAGGTTCACATTTCCCTACATGCTGTTCCTCCAGAACCCATGGCTTTTCCAGAGCAGTAACACACTTAGGTTCCAGAGCTCTCACTTGGCTGCTTTGTTGTGGTAACACCCTTACCTTTCTCAACACTTAAACCATTTTAATTACATTTAGATTTGTTTTTGTATTTATTTATATTTATTCATGCAAAATTCAGTTCTTCCATGGAATGCAGACTTAGCCTTGAAACTCAAATCCTTTCATTTACCTGCTTTTATTCCTTTGGATGTTGCCTGTTAACAGCCTCTTTTCCTGTGACCAGGAGTATTCACTGGAAAATGGCATTGTCCTCTTCCTTCGGTGTGAAAGGAAAGCTTTAGGAGCTGGTTCATTCAGGAGATCCTCTCCTTCAGCATCTGATGCTTGGCAATGATTCATTATTAAGGGGATGTGTCCATGTCAGGGGCTTTTGCTGTTGACTTGTGCAATTTGCTGATTTTAACTGCAAATGCCAATTTATTGTTTCCTCTGAGCCAGGGGATGGGCTCCACATGACACTCTGGTGAAAATCAAGGAAGTGTTTGAAGGAATTCAGCAGGTAAAAAGAGAGAAAAACAAAATATCCCAATCAGATGCTGAATAAATGGAAACCTCTCCCAAAAGCATAGATCTTGCTTGGCAGAATGAATTCAGTTCCACAGGAAAAGAATTTGCTGTCCGCTACATTTTCCTGGCTTTCTTTGGAGTTTTTTGGTCCTCTGGAGCACAGCACTGAGTGGTGACAAGTGAATCCCTGACCTGATTTCAGGCCACCATTTCTGACTGGTTTTCCACTGGGAAAACCTGGAGCAACACCAGCAAGAGAGAGGAATTCACATCTGCCAGACTTGGATGCTTTTCAGCCTTCACAGAGACATGGACTCAGCCGGGCTCGGGGCCCTTTTCCTCCCCATTCCCTCTTTTTCCTGGCTCCAGTCTTGCCACAGAACTGGCAGCCTTCCCAGGACCATGGACCAGATCAGCTCATGGCATAACAACAAGAAGTCATGGAATTACAGAATCCCAGAGTGGTTTGGGAGGGAAGGATCCACCCCCTGCCATGGCAGGGACACCTTCCTCTGTCCCAGGCTGCTCCCAGCCCCAGTGTCCAGCCCGGCCTGGGACACTGCCAGGGATCCAGGGGCAGCCACAGCTGCTCTGGGCACCCTGTGCCAGGGCCTCCCCACCCTCCCAGGGAACAATTCCTTCCCAATATCCCATCCAGCCCTGCCCTCTGGCACTGGGAAGCCATTCCCTGTGTCCTGTCCCTCCAGCCCTTGTCTCCAGTCTTTCTTCATGTTTCCTGTAGCTCCTTCAGGCCCTGGAAGGCCACAGTGAGGTCACCCCAAAGCTTCTCCTTTCCAGGCTGAACAATCCCAGTTCTTCCAGCCTCTCCTTCCAGCAGAGCTGCTCCGTCCCTCGGATCATCCTGGAGCCTCGGCTGGACTCTTCAGCAGCTCCAGGTCCCTCCTGTGCTGGGCCACAGGCCTGGGGCAGCTCTGCAAGACAGATCCTTCCTCCTGCCTCTGCTCTGCCCCTCCCTTCTCCTTCCCCACCTTCAATTAGCACGCCATTAACACATCTTCAAAACTCCAATGATTTATTCCTGGGTTAAGTGCTCTGGCTGCATCTTGCATTTCAGCTCAAAGGAAAAGCAGCCAAACCATTTTTCCTTCCCTGAGGACAGGCTGGTTCACCACAGCATCCTCACTTTCTCAGCAGCTTTATTTTACCTGCTTTTCACAGCAATAAACGAGCTTTTACGTATTTCCTATGCGTTATTGTTGAGAATCAGAGAATCACTAAATTTTCAAGTGTTAAAGCTTTCATCAGCAAAACTCAACATGGAAAGGCATCATAATATCCAACGAGTCTCGACCCTTTCCAAGTTTACTTTTTGATTTTTGTTTGACTGCTTATTTTTCAATTTTCAGTAAAACAGAACTTTCAGCAAAACAACCCCAACACCTCTGTTTAAGTGTAAATTAATTGGCAGGACTCCTTTCAACACTCTACAGCTCTTCATGTCTCTCTCAGCTGGTAATAAATGCTCTACATCCTTTGGACTTCCAGGCTGCCTTTCATCTGAGAATCTCAAAGTGTTTGGCCAAGGACTAATTAATCAGTTCCAGCCCAGCTCTCAGTGAGACAGGTAAATTTGAGGAGTAAGTGTCAATATTCCCAGTACAGATGAATTCCCCAGACACCTCGGGCCACTGTTGGACTCACAGGAGCTTTCCTGCTCTTTGGGTCAAGGTGGGATGCTGGACCTCACTCCAAGGACATGGAGTGAGGGACCTGTCTCACTCTGGTCTTGGCAGCTCTCTTAGACCTGGTTTGAAATTCTGCATTAAACCAGGAACTGAGGAATTCCCAAGGAGCCCAGCGCTCCCTCTGAACAGGAACACAAAGAGGTGGTTCTCTCAAGCCAAATAAAAAATATCCAGCTATCTGAAAAATGTGAGAACTGATCCCAGCAGATTTCCCTGGACCTCTGCAGAGCTTCCAGCCCAGAGCTTCACATGCTTTCCTGTTTTATTCCTGAGGCTTTACACTACCCCGGATTATTTCACCTCCCGTAACGCTGGGTGTAGGAACTCTGAACACCAAGAGAAGAGAAGTCAGCGTTGAGGTCAGATTCCCTCAAATGCTGCTGCCGTGGGAATCACAGCAAGGAGGGATCCATCATCCAGGGCTGTCGGCAGTGGGCCGTGTCAGACCCCCGCCCTGTGAGAGCTCAGCTCTTCCCCTGAGCTGCACTGACGGCACAGCACTGACCCAAATTGTCACCCCGATACCCCTTAGACCATTGAAATTTAAAGATATTTCTTACTCAAGATCTCAATACAAACGCCATTGTTTCAAGTGTTGGGAAGAAGAGGCAAACAGGGAACAGCTGCTCCCCGTGCATTAAAGGGGCACATCCAAGAGATTTCTCTCCCTCGCCATATCCTGCTCACGGCTCTTTGGACATTTGTGTAACCCTGTAGGCACCATCCCAGCTCTGGGAGAAGTTCACATCCTTCTGTGCTTTCCCAGGGAAGATCTAAACTTCGGGGAACAAGCTCGGTTTCACACTCAGCCCGTTTCTTGTTCTCCGGAAGGAAATGCTCTCCAGAAGGAAAGTGACCCCTGATTAGGAAGGAATTCTTTACTCTAAGGGTGGGGACACCCTGGCACAGGGTGCCCAGAGCAGCTGTGGCTGCCCCTGGATCCCTGGAAGTGTCTCAGGCCAGGTTGGAAGGGGCTTGGAGCAGCCTGGGACAGTGGGAGGTGTCCCTGAATGTGGCAGGGGTGGCACTGGGTGGGCTTTGAGGTCCCTCCCAACCCAAACCATTCTGGGATCAAAGCACATGGGCCCCTTCTCCAGCCAAGATGTGAAGTCCACACCTCCCATCACAGGGATGGATCTTCCCTATTTCCTTTCCCAAAGACACAAGATGGCCCCTTTTGCACAACTTGGTACAGTTCACATTCTGAGCACCATGTTTCCTGGTCTGGAATGTCCCTCTGGCCAGTTCAGCTCTCCTGGACCTGCTCCCTCCTGGCTTCTTGTGCAGCTTCTCTCTGGCAGAGCAAGGACATGGAAAACTCTTTGACTCAGAGTGAGGCCTGAGCTCAGCTCACCCCAGTGCTGCCAGCACTGTTCCCACAGTGATCCCAAAGCTCAGCACTGCAGGAGCTGCCAGCACTCAATGAGCCCTATTCTAGCTGGAGCAGGACAGGACTCTTTCTCCAGCAGGACTTCCAGGCAGCATCCCAATCCTGTAACCACCATCCCTGGCTCCAGCTGAGTTAGCTCCATGTCCTGAGCCAGCATTCCAGCCCGGTTTGGGCTGACAGCCTCCCTCATCCCCTCACCCCTCCCTGCCTCATCCCCTCCACAACTCGCAGTGTTTCCACAGCCCACCCTCCCTTCCCCGGCCACTGCCGCCGTTGTTGTGCTCTCCCTGAAATGAGTTCAGCAGAGCCCTGACAGGCTCAGCAGAGTGGGAGTGACAGCTCCGAGGCTGCTGAGGGAGCTGGGCTGTCATCTCCGAGCGCTCGGCCCTGCTGACAAGGCCCTGGGCTAGAAGACGCTCCTGTCACTTGGAATTAGCATCAGCCCCGCTCACAGATGCCGGAGATGTTCACAGGAAATGACCCTCAGAGCCCTGCTGGGGCATGAGGAGCCTCTACAGGGGCTGAATGCAAAAACTACTTTTGGGAAGGACAAGGCACCAACGAGCTTCACATGTGTGGGTCTGTCCCAACGCCTCCCATGTCCCCAGGACAGGGACTGCAGCTCCTGGAGAGCCACCTGTCCCCCTGTCCCACTGCAGGGATGCACATCCTGCCTGAGGGGTTGGTATAATCCACACTGATGTCTCCAGCCTCCGGGCACTGCAATCAGGAATTCAGGCCATTCCCGTTGGTTCAGGAATTGCTGCTGCTCATGGGCTGACCCAGTGCTCCTGCAGTGACCTGCACACCTGTGGGGATCTGGGGCATCCTGGTGTCTGATCCATTCCTGATTCATGGGATCTCTTGCATTTATATGGCTTCTGATTTCCCCAAAATTCACAGGACCTGTCTGACCTTTGACACCTCTAATTCCTCCCCAGATTCCCTTGAACTTCTCCCACAGGTTCAAACACAGACAGAAACCTGTGCACAGGCAGCCCAAACCCAGCAGCCTCATTTCCTTAGAAATCTGGGCTGGAGAACCTGAAAAGAGCCTTCCCAATTTCAGAATTCCTATTTCAGCAGAAATTAACATCTGACAATTCATTTCCATAATGTAATACTTCATTAAACAGGAATTCTGTGAGATACTAGCTTTCTAAAAATATTCCCTGGTTTCAGAAAAGGAATTCTGGTCCAGTGTATATTAGTTTTATTATTTCCCCATTATTTCATGAACAACTTTGCTCCCTCTAGCACAGATAATGTGTTATCATATAAGAGTTAATGTAGTCTGGCTTTTAGGGTTTTTTTTCACATCATTAAGTTCCACTGCTGTTCAGCACTGATTGAAATGTCTCATCTCTTTCTAGAGGAAAATGTCTGCAGCTTGCTGTAATCAAACACTTTCCAATATAAACAGGATATTTGGATGTGGAAAAGATTGGATTTTCAATCAGTGCTAAGGAACTGCTGCACTTCTCTAAAGCATTAGACACTTTTTGAAGAGTTTTGTTGCATATTCATTGATAGCAGTGTCTGTGAGGTCTGTTATGACAAACAATGAAATTCGAAATAATAGAGAATTGTAGAATCCTTAAAGAAAAGCCCTCCAGGGTCATCGAGTCCAACCTGTGCCAAATCCCCACCTTGTCCCCAGCCCAGAGCTCTGAGTGCCACCTCCAGGCCTTCCCTGGACACCTCCAGGGGTGAGGACTCCCCCACTCCCTGGGCAGTTCCAATGCCGGGCCACCCTTTCCATGAAGAAATGCTCCCCATGTCCAATACAAACAGGAAAAATGCACAATATAACTGCTAAAAATTGAAACAATGTCAGAATGAGTTTATAGGAACATAAACATTTCCTATAGATCTGGAGAGGGACTTTGCACAAGGAAGTGTTAGGACAATGTCACAATGTCGTGTTAGGACAAGGGGGAATGGCCTTAAGCTGAAGCAGGGCAGGGCTGGATGGGATTTTGGGAAGGAATTGTTCCCTGGGAGGGTGAGGAGGGGCTGGCACAGGGTGCCCAGAGCAGCTGTGGCTGCTCCTGGATCCCTGGCAGTGTCCCCAGCCAGGCTGGACATTGGGGCTGGGAGCAGCCTGGGACAGTGGGAAGTTTCCCTGCCCACGGCACTGGATGGGCTTTGAGGCCCCTTCCAACAAAAACCAGCTGGGACTCCACGAAACACAACCCTGCACATCCTGACTAAGAAAAAGCTCCTTTATCTTTCCCTGCTTCAACAAAGATACCAATTTAATGCAGCAAATAGAGGAGAAAAATCACTGGCAATTTCTGCAAAAGGAGATCACTGAATCAAGAACAGAACTTTTCAGTATTCCAAAAATAAATAAAATTTTAAAACTAGATTAAATGGAAAGCTTAGATATTTTTTGTGGCTTGTTCTTTTACAGACTTGCACATTTTTCCTCCATTTCAGCACATCCTTAATGAGTTGGAAAGATGAAATTCAGAAGTTTTGAAATAAAAATGCAAGTTAAAAACAGAAACATCTGGAATAAAGATTTTACTCTTCAGCATCTCAATTTCTAAGCACAGTCACTCCTCCCCTCCAAACACATTTCTAGTAATAAGCAGAAGCTGTCCCATAAAAGAGTGAGCTTGCACTCAGAGATTGTCGTTTATCCCTGGGAGCCAAATCAGCATCTCTGCCTGCAGTGCTGCGGGGCCCTGAGTCGGCTCTCCCTGCTGAGGTTCCCATCCCTCTGTGCAGCTGGTGGTGCAGCTTTGCTCAGCTCAGAGCTCCCAGACCCCGCCAGGCTGGGCTGAAGCTCTCCTTGAATGGCTGAGGAGACAGAAGAGCACCACCTGCTCTGCCTGTGGAGCCGGCACGGGTTTGTTCCAGCACCTCTCCCGGTGGGGGAGCTCATTATCCACGAGGAATATGGACCAGCCTGGAGAAGAATTTGCATCCCCAAAGCAGATGCAAGTTCTCCATCGTGTGCTCTGCAAACGGTGCACCCACTGTGTCCGGAGCTGCAGCAAGAGGGGGATGGATTCTTCATAAAGTTAGTGGGAGCTGAACTCTGGCAGGGGCATGTTCAAGGTGGCCCAGGGTGTTTATCCAAAATCTGTTTCTTGTGGAATGTGTAGTTATGGAGCAAAACCCCCGTCGGTGGTGAGGGATCAGAGGAGCCTGATCCCAGAACAAGGCGGCGAGTTACGGATCTTCTCTGCTGAATTTGTGGGAATATGTGGTTGAATTCCTGGCAGCGTCCAAAGCCAGGCTGGACATTGGGGCTTGGAGCAGCCTCGGACAGTGGGAGGTGTCCCTGCCCATGGCAGGGGTGGCACTGGGTGATCCTGAAGGTCCCTTCCAGCCTAAACTGTCCCATGATTCCATGAATTCATCAATACCCAGACTGACATCATTCAACACATCAGCCTAGAGGCAAAGGTGCAGAGAGACCATGGCCAAAAATGCTGATATAGGTGAGAGATGAATTAATTTAGAGCTAGAAAATATAAAATAAAAAGCATCTGCTCAGTCAAAAGCTTAGACTCTGACAACTTGGTTTAGTCCCAGCATGGGGGTATAATAACAGTGTTTGTGTGGACATGTTTATCTGAATGAAAGGGACATTTCAGGTTTGTCTGTTTTAAGTGTCACATTCTGGATGAGTCCAGCAATGACTTGTCTTCTCTGCCTGAAATTATTGCTTCTGGGAGACTCTTCAAAAACCAGGTGCCCCAAATTTCACAAATTGGACATTTTCTCCTCGCTGGACTGAAGTCCCAAAATGCTCTGAGTGCACGATAAACTCCAAAAGGGATTTCCAGAAACAGCTCATGGAAAACACAGTTTTAGTGCAGAACCAGACAATCTCAGCAGGAGAGAAATAACAATCCCAGCTC
Organism: Daphoenositta chrysoptera; assembly: GCA_013397915.1. Classification (NCBI taxonomy): domain Eukaryota; kingdom Metazoa; phylum Chordata; class Aves; order Passeriformes; genus Daphoenositta; species Daphoenositta chrysoptera. The sequence goes on from VZRO01002006.1 coordinate 230,363, forward strand.
TCGCACGTAACAGCTGGTGGGAAAACACGGTCCAAGGTCCATCAAAACAAGTCCGACTTCAGGGCAAAAAGGATTGAACATGAGATCTGCTTTTCTGTATGGTCCAAGTCATTGGTTGTGTCTGAGTTACTCTGTATCTCAGCTGGAAAATATCTTTCTGGGGGAAAGAAAAAAAACCAATTTTTTACTTACGTATTGCTGGAGCTTCAGAATCCAACAGTGCCTGTTGTGAATTGTTCTGGAGCTGGGTTAACCTCTGTTAAACATTTATGTTTTACTTGCAATCTGAATTTGTCTGGTTTAAGTTCCTCGCGCTTGGTCTCCTCACTCTGCCGGCAGCAAATGAAACATTTGGAGTCTCCGAGTCTTCCGGCCCTGGCTGCTCTTCCTCCTCGGTTTGCACGGATGGACCCAAGTCCCAAGGCTTTTAACAACTCATTTTGCAAGAGCTGTTTTGTTTTGGGGTTTGTTTGGGGTTTTCTGGGGGGAGAGAAGGTGCCCCAATCCATCAATACTCACAGTCTAACTTTTCCTTTTCCTACTGGTCTGGTTCAGTGTAAATATTTAATGTTAATAATTTAGAAGGACTGCATTTTATATTCAACTGTATGTCATGTAGAAAAAAAAAATTAAATTCAAACACTGACTTCAAAAAGGAAAAATCAGACCTGGCCAGTAAAAAACATCCACATTTTAACAATCTCAACCTCCTCTCAGCATCTTTTTTTCTGTGTTGTGCAGGAAGTTAATTAGACTCCTAGACTAATGAACTATTAGGTTAGACTGAACCCATATTTGTTTCAAGGAACTCCTTCATTAAAGTGAAAGTCAGCACACCAAAACATTTTCAGTCATTTTAAACTCTTTGAAAGCCACATGTAAAATCTACCACAGAAGTGTTTTATGTTAAGGACAAGATTTTTTCTTTTCATACAAGCTTTTGGCTCTTATCTTCAAATTATATTGTGAAGTTAGTAATTTTAATTTAAGCATATAAAATTTAAATAAATGCCCCAAAAGAGCTCTGAAAATTAAGACCAAAAAAGAGAAGGAAATAAGAGGAGAGAAGTCATGGAGGAAGATGAGACATTCACTTTGAAACAAAATAAAGTTATAGTCCATAAAATATTCCCGTATTGCCAATCAGTTGCTCTGTGAACAATCAGCTGTGATTAAGGGTCTGTGTTCAGTGATCTGCAGGAGGTTGCTGTAAAACTCTGCTGCTGCAGAAGCTCCAGCCCTGAATCTCCAAAGAAGGCTTGGAAAACGCATCTTCCTGAATGTCTCCAGTCTCCTCCTGAGCCAAGCTGAGCCTAACTGCCTGATTATTGATTATCCCTTTGAAGTGCAGGCATCGACATCGGCTGGATTTGCCATCTGCCTGTCTCGTTAACAACCCGTCTATTTCCCCACAAGCTGTCTCTCCCAAGGAAAACACAGATGGTTCCCTCCCGAGCACGTCCCAGGAAGGGCTGCAAACACAGATGGCTTTGGAGGGAGCACAATGGGGTGACAACGCTGATTTCCTCTCCTCTGGAGCCCTGGTGATCGCCTGCCTCGGATCAGCCGGGCTCTGTCCTCCCCTTGTAGTTCTGGGGTTTTTGTGGACATCTCCAAACTTAGAATCATGGAATCATGGAATGGTTTGGGTTGTAAGGGACCTTAAAGCCCATCCAGTGCCACCCCTGCCATGGCAGGGACACCTCCCACTGTCCCAGGCTGCTCCCAGCCCCAATGTCCAGCCTGGCCTGGGACACTGCCAGGGATCCAGGGGCAGCCACAGCTGCTCTGGGCACCCTGTGCCAGGGGCCTGCCCACCCTCACAGGGGAGGATTCCAGGCCTGGTCACCAGGAATGTGGAATTGGGGTTTCAGCTGGAATTCTCATAGATTGCATTTAAATATCCAGAGACTCCTTTGGAGCCTGGAGTTGACTTGGAAGGACCAGGCAGAATCCGGGCTTAGCACCTACTGCAGACCCCGGAAGCGGAATTTCTTTTGTTATCCTGGTTACACCCAGAACAGCACTGATTTCCCTGGGATCATGGGCATAGAATCATGGAAGATCCTGAGCTGGAATGGGCTCAAAAGGATCACCAGCCAGCTCCTGGCCCTGCACAGGCCTCCCCCAACAATCCCACTCTGTGCCTGAGAGTGTTGTCCAAACACTTCCTGGACTCTGGGCTTTGGCAGCGGAGCCGTTTGTCAAAAAAAGATTTCAATGGTAACTGAGATATCCAAAATAGAAACCCCAGATGTCCAAAATAGCTCTGGAAAATACCCTCGAGAACTGACCCAGGTACTCCCAGCCCTAGGAAGAGAAATTCCACCCCCAGAGCTTTTGCTGCTGCTCCCCAGGTGATGTGCCTGGCACATGGAGACAGGTCTTCAAAGGAATTACAGAGGAGTAAAGGGCTGATGATGAGCAACTAGTAATTAGCAAAGTAATTAGAGCAGGCAGAGTGAGGAAAGAATGTGCTGGCTCTGCTCCATCTGACCCTGAACCGTGAGGATCCTACAGCACAGTTAAGGTGAAACGGGAAGGGAAAGCAGAGTGATCCATGTGCAAAGCAGCAGGAAATGGGAATATTCCCAACACCACCAGAGCAGAGCTGGGGCTGTGGGTGCTACTTTGGGCCATCTCCAGCCTCCTCAGGTGCTATTTTGGGAGAGGTGAGAGAGATTTAAGCTTCACCTAAAAACATTTCTGCTCCTATTAGTGAAGAGTTACCTCGTGCCTCCATTTTCACTCTAGGCCCACGGCAAAGCTCGCTGAGGAGGGATCTGTCCAAGACACTGGTTTTCCACTCTGTGCTCCCTGCAGCTTTCCCCTTTTCCAAGAACGAAGACTTTGGAAGGATTAGTTCCACCATAGGCTTATTGTTCAGAGCTTGGTGGTTCTGAAATGGGTGTGAGAGGGGCATTAAGCTGCCCTGGGCCTCAGCACTCCGCAGGGAGATTCCAGAACCCCCAACCCTGCGGGACATGCAGGAGCAGGGAAGAGAGGCCAGTGTGAGGATTGGGGGTTTATAAACCCTGGTAAATATAACAGCTCTGAAATGTGGTTGCTGGGAGGGTACAGTGTGAAGCAGGAACTGGTGCTCACTTGGTCAACTGGCAGGGCTTGTTGTGCTCACCTGCAGAGTGAGAGTCAAAGGCCTGCGCATGAGGAATTTCTCTATAACCACGGCAGGACTTGGGGAAGAAAGATTGCCTAAAATTGAGAATCATGGTTATAATGGAGTTATTTCCTAAGTGGGCACCAAACCCATGTGTGAGATGGTGCTGTTTCCACAGAACTCCTAAAGGTTCCCAGCTGAACATCAGCTTATTCCCTTCCCATATAAAACTTCCACCCTGAGGGCATTATTCACTCAGCTGATCAAAGCCATACCACTATATTTAAGTTTGCTTTTCCCTAATCTGCAAATTTAAAGAAAAAGGCACCCTTGGATGCACTTTAGAGAGATCTGTCTGGTTCTTACTCTGCCAGTAGCGAGAGGAATGTGGAGTTCACGACTGTCATTTATTGCTGTTGCCACCCCAGGAGGGCTTAGAGCCCTTCTCTGAACATGGACAGTTTGGATCCCGTGTTGGAAACAGCTGGATCTCTGCACTGGCCACAGGAGAAGATTTCAGCACTTTGTAACTCTTTTCCCAGAGGCCTCAGGCACTTGGGATCCCAAATCATTTATCAAAGCTCACGCAGATACTTTGCACAGACACACTGTACAAATAAATCACCAGAACTATCGGTGCTTCAGTCTCCAGACACTGCTCTCCTTTCAAAAACCCTTCCCATTCCTCGGTTATCCAGCCTGCCCAGCTGGTATTTTCCTCTGGTACTTGTGTTTGTAGAGGAAAATGAAGTTGTCAGACTTCAAATGTTCTTTCATCGTCTGAGCCGATTTGCCAGAGCAGCTGTGCTGTTTGGAGGCCTCTCCTAAAGCTTTAACATAATTGCCTCTTGGAATGACAATTCCCTGAGCCCCGCAGCGGCTCTCCCGGGGGACTGCCCAGGTGTGGGCAGGAGCTGGGGAAGCACAATCCCCTGAGGGTGCAAACGGTACCTGGGGACAGGTGTGCCCCGGGAAAGCTCCACACCAGGACTGGTCCCCTGCTCCCCCCTGCACACACTGAATCCTCTCCAATGATCCAGCCATCCCTGCCAGCTCCAAGCCCTCCAACAGCCAGGGGCCAGACGACTGTGACGCAGCCTGAGCTCCAACTGCTCCTGAGGCACCTCCTGCAGCTGCTGGCCGTCAAAACTGCCTGTACTGCTCTTGCTATGGAATGCTGCACTCTGGATTAGCGTTAAACCCAGCCTATTGAGCCATTTAGCCTTCAGAAGGGCGTGTGAAGTAATTGCTGCCCTCTTAAATCACTGCTGAGGACTTTAAATATGCAGGAGATCAGCTCAGCCTTTGAGCTAGTGTTTGAGAAAATGGGGTGGAAAATGTCCCTGAGACAATTTGCCTGTTAAACAGCCACGGTTCCTCAGACAAGAGAATCCAAGGACCCTGAATCCTGGGAGAGACAGAGGGAGAACGTGGCCCTAGAGCTTTTCGGGGTTTCTCCAGCTGTGAGGTGCAAACAGCTCCGGGTGGGAGGGAGCCTGTTTCCGTGCAGAGCCCTGTGTATCCAGGGCACAGCTCCAGGGCACACTGCAGTGGGATACCCAGGCTCCTTTCCATTTGTTTGCTGTAATTTTGTACCAGTTACGGTGTCTAATGTTTTTTTCTGGGGTTTTCCAGGTGTTCACATTCTGTCTGGAAGCTGCACATCCCCAGAGCTCCTGCCTGGAGCTTGTTCCTGCTTGCTCCAGCCAGCCTGCTCCCAATCCTGAAAGGTTTCACCTTAAAGCTGTCCCACATTCTGCAACACCAAGTATCCAGCAGTACTGCCCAGCTCGCTGGGAACAGAGAAACCAGCACATTGAAAGACTCAAACACCTCTGAACACAGCTCAGGTGCCCTACAGTGTCCTGGCCACTGTACCAGACTGATTAATGAATATTAGAAAGTAGGCCTGGCCAAAGTTCATTACAATTCTCGTTAGCTCTGTGGGAGAGCTGTAGGGAAAGACACAAAGCCAAAGTGGGCTTCAAACACCGACACCTCGTTCCCAGCTGGCCCCTCCATCTGCTCCTCCGCAGAGCTGCAGGTTTGCTCCTGCTCAGAGGCCTCTGGTACTCCCTGGAGGATCCCAGCATTTAAACAGACCAAGCCCTTGCAGTGAGTGCTGGGAACTGTCTCTTGTGAAGCTGGAGGGAAACAAGAACCACATTTTTCAGGAGACGTTATTTGGTGGCAGGTAAGTGCTGCTGAGCAACAGCAAATGTCTACCTGGTGATGCCAATTAGCTGAAAAATCCTTGTTTAAGGAACACCTCCCAGGAGCCAGGCAAGGCTGAGGGTCCCTTTTTGCCCACAGCAGTTTTACAGTGGCTGAAAAGCATTTTTAGCCTTTGAGAGGCATTTTACAACCCCAAGACCAGACTCAACCTGGAGCTGCACTTTTACTCAGCAACAAGAAGGTTCACAAAGGGTTAAAAACTGTCCAGGAGGAGAAACATCAGCACCCAGGGATGGTCAGCTTGGAGAGCTCCAGGAGAGCTTAGAGCCCCTTCCAGTGTATAAATGGGCTCCAAGAGAGCTGAAGAGGGACTTCTTTGGACAAGGGATGGAGGGACAGGACGGGGGAGCTGCAGTATGGAGAAAGTTTCTTCTCGGGCTCCTCAGAGAGAACAGACTGGAGTTTGTCACTGCCTCCTGCAGCTGGGAGGGGAGGGACTGGAGCTGGTGGGAGGAGTTCTGAATTCCCAGGGAACACAAAGGAGACCTTTCCAAGAGCCTGCAAGCAGTGCTGGCCACCTGGGAATGCTGCCTCCAGGTGTTTGCCAACACTGAGGTCAGCCAGAAGCCAAGCAGAGCCTGCGCCCTTTCCACTCAGTCTGACGTGGGTGCAGCTCCAGGGAGTCCCTCCACAGCCTGGAAAAGCCACGTCTTGGCGCACACACAGGTCCGACATGAATGTGCTGCTTTGGGCCGACACCACTTCTGGGGTGGATTTGCAGAGGGTGAAACCCAAACTCTTCTGCCTTGTGCTGCTCCCACAGCTGCAGAGGAAACCAGAGGCCAAATTCTCTGTGGCCTGGAGCACACTGCACTCAAGGGGGATGATACACTCCTGAGGATCAGCTGTGAGGCTGTGAGACCAGAAGAGCCTTGGGAAGCAGGGGATGGCTGGGGACCAGGCTGGAATGGCAGAGATCCTCTCTGGCACAACCACCCTGCCAGGCTCGCTGTGTGGCACTTGCCAGCTTCAATATAAAGTGTCCCCAAGTGCCACGAGCTGAGCAGGCAGCAGTGAGGTGTTGGCAGAAGAGTCCCATTCCTGCTGGGGGTTCTGCTGGAAGCAGCAGGTTGGGGTTTTAATTGTTTAAACATTCCTTAGCTAATGGAGTTACACCAGCCAAACTCAGAATCACACTGAGGTATCCAATCCTCTCCTCCCTGCACACACAGCTCTGGAAACCTGGAATATCCTGAGCTGGGAGGGACCCCCAGGATCACCCAGTCCCACCCCGACCCTGCACAGACACCCCAACAACCCCACCCTGTCCATCCCTGGCAGCGCTGTCCAAACGCTCCTGGAGCTCTGGCAGCCTCGGGGCCGTGCCCATTCCCTGGGGAGCCCGGGCAGTGCCAGCACCCTCTGGGGGAAGAAACTTTCCTTGAGATCCAGCCTAACCAGGAAAATCAAGGAAATTTGCCCAGGAATGGTACAATAGAGGCCTGTAATAAAGGAAGAGCTGAAGACCAAATCTGGTCAGACCCAAGTGCTGTTCCCCCACCCTTAAGACTCGCACAGGGTTGTAGGAAAGAGCTGCAATGAAGGAATTTCTAGTAGGGAAAAAAAAAAAAGGAAATAAAAGGATGTTTTCAGTTCTTTTAAAGCCCCAAGAACAGTTTCTTTGAATATATTTGTAGCACCTCAGCCATTCCTCTTTAAAGAAAGGCAGAAAAACTCTTGTAACCTGAGCCGGCTCCATCAGCTGTTTTGTGTTCCATGGCAAGCTGGAAATAAACACTCAACAATGCACTTTTTGAAGTTTCCTTTCGGTGTGCTGTGCTAACAAAAGTAGACAAAAAGGACACGAGAGCCCAGGTGTTGTGTTTTACTTTAGTGAGAAGGGAAGAGGGGAGGCAGCTTGGGAATGCAATTAAATCCAGCAGCAGAAGTTGAAAATCAGCATGTGTGATAAGAATGGGAAACAGTGAGTGTGGGTCTGTATTTATGGAAAATTTCCTTCTTCTTTTGCAGTATTTGCATGAAGCCCAAGGCATGGAGGGAATAGATCTGTCTATAGCAATCTGGAGCTCCGAGAGCCAGAAGTCTCCAGTAAATATGTGATGCAAAGGAAGCTTTTGAAAGAGGAATGCCCCAAAGCCTCGGAATTCAGAGCAATGAAATCTTTGTCATGCACAATAACACATCTGCACAAGCCCGGGGAGCGCGGCCTGCGGTCACTCTGTGTGTGACTGACGCCCTCCTCCCTCACCACGGGGTTACCCCTGCACAGCCCCTCTCGGGGAGATCAGAAACTCCCGGAGCAAACGGCACAAGCACAGACACAGGAGCAGATATTTGCTGTAACCCTGGATCATTTCTTTTGCTGGTCGAGGGCACAGCCCCGGGATCACTGGTACATTCTTAGCAATGGTTATTGTGAGAATTTTCTGATGTGCAGCTTTGTGTTAAAAGCTTGTCTGAGGCAGCTGCACAATAAAGAAGATTCTCTTGTCTGGTTCAGGCAATGTCTCAGATTGGCTGGTCAAAAATGGTTGTTTAGGATACATTTTGTAAACAGGAATTTATGAGAGAAACAGGAAATCAGATTACAAGGATGTCTCTGACATGTAGTGATAGGACAAGGGGGAATGGCCTTAGCGTGAAGCAGGGCAGGGTTAGACGGGATTTTGGGAAGGAGTTCTGGGCTGGGAGGGTGGGCAGGCCCTGGCACAGGGAGCCCAGAGCAGCTGTGGCTGCCCCTGGATCCCTGGAAGTGTCCAGGGCCAGGCTGGATGGGGCTTGGAGAAACCTGGGACAGTGGAAGGTGTCCCTGCCCATGGCAGGGGAGGGACTGGGTGGGTTTAAGGTCCTTTCCCACCCAAACCACTCCAGGGTTCCCTGGTTCTCTTCAAGGAGGATTCTCAGGCCAACAAGAGCCTTGGAGCATGAACACGCTCCCTGCATGACTGCACAAAGCCAAAAGAGGTTCCTCTTCCTGCCTCCTGTGCTCCTCTGCACCACTCAGACACCTCTCACTGCTCCTCCCTGTGCCCGGTGATTCTTTCCACTGTGAAAAATTTCTGAATTTATTTTCTGAATTTCCTGCATTCGTCCTCCAAACGCACCTGCACTGCCTGACCAGGCGTGGAAGAACTTGTAGCCAAAGGGTTTCCACAGACTCAGCAGACTCGGTTGTGCTCCGTTCTCACCCTTTTTCCCTGCAGAAATCCCAGCCCACAGACCCTGGCCTCCAGAGGGATCAACTCTGATCTTCTTATCACACCAAAGGGAGGCAGGGGAGTGCCACTGGAGCTCAGAGCAGGGTTCAAACACCACGGGACTGGATTTTCAGTTGGAAATTACTGTTTTATTGGGCTCCAGGAAGGACACAAACCCACACTTGACCATTCCCTTCATCTGTGGGAGAGAGAAGTGTTTGATCAGCATTGGGCTGTCGCTAAACCCTCCTGGACTCCGGGAGCTTGAGTGACAATTCCAGGGAATGTGGAGCTGCTTTGCTGTGGGGAAGGGAGTGGGAATTCACAGCACTGCATAGACTGTGCCAATCTTTTCCCTGAATTTAAGCACACCAGACTCCTCCAGCCTTGCCTAGCCCTGACATCTGGATCCGTTAGGAATTTGCAATTCTAATTTGGATCAGCCACACTAATTGTGCTTTTTTTTTAATTGGCTACACTATTGATTTTACAAGATACGTGGTGCTCTTCCACCTGTGTGCAAGGCTCCTGCTGGGAGCTGCTAATGGAAAAAAACACCTCAATTAGCAAGAATTCCCTCTGAAATCCTTGAAAATCCAATATTGCTGATTAGTTTGTTAAAAAATCTTATTAAGAAATGCTTGGTGACTTCCCTAATAATATAAAGGAGCAGATCCTCATGCTGGGCTCCCAAGAAGAGTAATCTCTCCCTCTCCTTTTTCCTTCCCTGCCTCCAGCAAGGCTCCAAATTTGTACCATGCAGGAATTAATTTCCCAGCCCCTCCCTAGCGAGCCATGGAGGAGGAGAACTCCACTCCTGTTTTAGCTGCATGCGGCAAATGGAGCTGTGGGAAGAAATTAATGATGTTAATCCAGATTCCAGGAGAGGGGTGGAAAGGAACAGGGACAAAAGGGCCCTTTCATCCCTTTAGTTTCATCAGGCAAATTCGCTTCATCTCCGGCTTATCCCTCTTCTGCTTCAGCCTTGGAGTCACACTGGTTGACCCGAGTATCTCCTCCTGATAAACGGAAAAAATGTTCCTTCTGCAGTTCCTGTGGCCCAACACCTCAACAAGAGAGAACCCAGAAATACCAAGGCAGTTGTGTTTGGGACATGAGTCAGAATCGGCCCCGAGCCTGCTGGTCTCTCCCGCGGGGCTAATCCGGGTTCCTGCTCTGAGCTCGTGCCCATGGCACCGGAGCAAACGCACCGGTTCAGCATGGAATGAAAGCAGCAAATGCACCTGCACACGGTGGCCTCTGCTTCGTTTGCAGACAATCGTTGCCGTTCCTGGGAGCCACGCCTGGCACTGACTGATGAACGGGGCTTTGTCTCCCTTTGCGTTTCCAGTGTTAACAAAACCATCTCGGAGCGATGCAGGGATCCCAGGCAGGCCCTGCCCTGCTGCACAGAGCGGAATCAGGGTCTGCAGGACAGCTTTGGCTCCACACTGGTGCTCCAGAGCTCCCTGAGCTGGTTTGAACCACCCTGTGCTGCTGCCCTTGTCCAGACAGCAGAGAAACAGCTCCAGGGGAGCCCTGGTTGCACCAGGGGAGGTTCAGGTTGGATAACAGGAAAAAACTCTTCACTGGAAGAGTGGCCAGGCTTTAGAAGGGGCTACCCAGGGAAGTGGTGCAGTCACCATGCCTAGAAGTGTTCAGAAAATGAGTAGAAGTGGCACTTGGTGATGTGCTTTAGTGGGGTTCAGTCAAAGGTTGGATCTTGGAGGTCCTTTCCGACCTCAGAGATTCTGTGACTCTGTGATTCCTTTTCCAGAATCATTCCTGAGTGAGGCAGAACACAAGAAAGTAGCACAGGCTGCACTTTTCTTCCTTGTCTCAGTCAAACAAGGAACAGATTCCGAACATTCCTGCCATGCTGAGGACACTCAGATCCAAGGAGACCCAAAGCTGTGATCCCGCTAGGAAGGCTGTGCATCCCTCTGAGCTCATTCCTCATTTCCTCAGCCACAGAGTTGGGCTGGAACAATTCCACAAAGTCCTTACAGAACAGGATTTGGTACAAACAATAACCCTCCTCCCTGAGGTTTGTAAGGACTCCCCAAGCAGGTCTGAAGTTTACAAACACCTCCTCTGTTCCTGCTGGGGTTGCTTTGTTCATTTTGTTCTAAACACAACAGGAGATGGGGTAAATGAAAATGGGAAGTCATCAGCTGGTGGGAAACAGTGAGACTGAACACAAAGGAGCCTTCCCTGCCTTGGGGGACCCAGGAGCTCTGGAAATGAACGTGGGGAACTCTTTCCTTAAGGTCAAACCTCCCCTTGGCTGAGGAGACATCGCTCCCCACCACTTCCTGGGGAAGGGGACACTGCCTCAATGAGCCGACCTTTGGTCTTTCTGATGTTCCAACTCCTGAAAAAGCACCATCTCTGGCAGGAACTGTCCCCGGGGTGCAGTGACAGCTCTGCAGAGCCAGGTGGGAGCCGTTCTCCCTTCCTCAGCTTTCCCTTGTTGCTCCCAAGCCTCTGGACCGAGCTGGGGCCACCCAGCCCTAGTTCAGCACATGCTAATTCTGACATTTCCACAATGTCTGCTCTCATCCAGCTCCTCATTCAACCTGGCTGCAGAAACGCCTCCTGCATCCCAGCCAGGCTGGAGCTGGATTGTTCAGGGAGGCAGCTGGACGAGGCTGCAGCACATCCTGTCACTCCCAGGTTCAATGTGAGGAATTGCTGAATCACTTCATCCTCCCCCTTCTCCCCCTCCCAGTCCAACTTTTCCTTGGCAGCCACAGCCACTTGAAAAGATTTTGCTGGTAAAACAAGTCCCTGCTGAGTTCAAGCAGGGGTTTTTCACCTTGGGTTTCAGTATCAGCCTCTGGATGTGGAGGGGATGCTGCAGGAGTCACTGAGGCGTCAGTGGGGCTCAGAATCCTGATTCTCCATACACCCCCACAGAGCCCCATTGGTCTGTCACATCCCTCACTCCTGACACAGCTCAGCTCTGCATCCCTCCTTTGAGGTGAGGGCTCCTGTGCTGCTGCAGCCTCTGTTAAATGCTGCCAGGGCTGCCCTGCCTCTCCAGAGCTTCATCTCTGAACCCCTGGCCCTGGGTGCCCCAAGGACACAACAGTCTGGGAATGGGGCAGCCCAGGAAGCTGACATGGGTGGGGACAATTCAAGAGAGTGCTGCCAGAGCTCACAACCACCCGAGGACTTCAGCCAAACCAAACCTTCAGTGTGGTGCCTTTTCCTTTTGCCACACTGGGAAAAAATAAAAGGATAAAAAAGTGAAAGAATACAGAATCTCACAGACTTCACCCAGTGACTCCTGAGCAGAACAAGCTCTCCCCAAAAGACTGTAGAGTCCATCTCCAGTTGAACCATTCCAAACACCACCTCCTCAGGCACCCACTTCCATCTCCTGCTGGACTAAATCCATTCATAATTCTGGCTCCCACTTCACAGCTGAGCTGCCTAATCCCGAACATAGAAGAAAAAAAACCTTAACACTGAGAAAGGAGGTGATCAATAGCTAACTCATGTAAGCAGAGTTAACTATTAGGAGACAGCAAATGTTGATTCCGACAGCAAATGTTAATTACAAAACCTAAGAAGCCGGATTCACCCTGATCTTGTCAAGATAGAGGGGACAAGGATCATCTCAGAAACCGCTGAATCATTCCTCAAAGGACCACGCATGCCCCAGGGAGAAAGGTGAAAAGTGCATTGTGAGGAAGACTACCAGCCTTCTTCAGGAAGACCCCCGAGGAAGAGGAGAAGCCTTCCTCAGTGCGACCACCAGGACACACAGCGCATGCGTGGCACGTATGCTAATGATATTAATGACTTCCGAGAAATATTTGTATAACCACACCTGTCCCAAGGAATATGATGAATATTCATGATTTAACCCATAATATTGTGTAGTAGGGAGCACCGGGGTGTTTGTGTGCTGGAGGAGAGATCCCCCCACATACCCGGTACCGAATAAAGCAAACACCCGCTTCTCTGACTCTGTCTCTGAAGTGTCTCC
>VZRO01002008.1:0-38846 GCA_013397915.1 Daphoenositta chrysoptera
GAAAGAGACATTTATATGGAAAGTGAAAAGAAAAGCAGCAATATTTGTTAAACTTCCAATTCAAGATATGTCTTGCCCACACCAAAACTTGGCCTGCCTAAAGAATCATGCTAAACTTACAACATTTGTGTCAAGGAATGACTGTAATCCTCTGCAAACATTTTATAATTCAACCAAATATTTTAATTCCTCCCTTTAAATATCTGAAGAATGTCTAATTACAGGATGGGATTTTTGTGAATGCTTTTAACAAAAACATTCTTCGTAACTAGCAGTGTCTCTTTTGAAGTATTTCTTAAACACATCCCTTTAAAATATTTTAAGTCTTTCTTGATTGTGAAAGATAAATTTAAAAGATTTTGTGTGGAGTTTCAAAATAAAATCGTGCATTGCCTTCAGGTGGGCTTTTTATATTCTTTGGCTTGAAAACTTGGGACACCATTACCATCTAAATGTTAATTAATAAAAGCCAACAGATCTATTTGTTCCAGGATTAGAACAAAGATTCAGATTCTTAATTTGCTAAAGTGTTGAATTACCATCTATATGGAGTTGGCCTTAGAGACAAAACACTTAATCCAGTGATAGCATTGTGACCATATTCTGTTAAAGCCACTAGTTTAGAGTTTGTTTCAACCATGTCAGGAAAACAATAAAATCAGTTCTCTTTCTTAAGGCTGAAGAAACTGCAGGGTTCCCCACAATATGTGGTGACTCTGAGGCCTTTAACTCTCTTTAAAATTGTCCTTTTCTTGGAAAGGAGTGCTCAGCACTGGCATACTGGGTCTGATCAAGCAGTTTAAATATTGGTGCCTGGTGCCATGTAAGCTGTTTCATCTTGGCAGCTTCTAGCAGCTTCTCCTTGCCTTATCTGTCAGCACCTGTATGTATCTGAGATCTCCAAAGACTTCTCAGGTAGTGCTGGACATCTCTGTTTAAGTAAAGGAAACAAGTCCCTTGTGTCTCCATTTGTTATGGGAAACTGTGTTTCCCATGTAAAAAAAGAAATTAAATCTGCCTTGTGCTCTCAGCATCCCCATCTGTCCCAACCAGAGTGTTTACACTGATTTAAATGGACTGAGATGACACTGTATTTTCAGCTGTTTTAAGTGTGGACAGAGTGAGCAGAGGTGAGATCCAAGAGAAATATCTCCTGAATCAGCAAGGATGGCATGTCCATCTGGAGGACTCAGCATACATTGTGAGAATACATGTCCTATAATCTGGTAATTATGAATCTGGGCAACATCCCATACATACAATGCATTACACGTCAGGAAACACTTGGCTCAGGTAGATGGTTAGTATGCACAGCCTTCCTAGTGACAAGGTACAAATGGTGACAGGATAAACTGGACTTCATGCAACTGTCCAGACAGCCCTTGGTACTTAAGGCAGCCTCCTCAGTCAAACACTAACACCGCAATCTGTGAAAAATGGTTATTGTGAGTGAGGTTTATAAAATCCAGTGAAATCAACAATATTATAGAGCGGGAGCTGTAAGTTAAATTTTACAGTTATGTACTGACTCACAGCTCTTCTGGCATGACATTGCTTATTTGGCAATGATTTGAAAATGTTGTCCAGTTAGCAGCTATATATCTATCAGCCTATTCTCTGTCTGCAAAGGTTAGTTAAAATCTATGATCTGATTTTCAAGCTTATCTCTGGAAATTTCTTTCCATTATAAAAAACAATTAATAAATTCGAAGGACTCACAAAACTTTATAGAGACATAAAAACACAAACCTTTGCTATCACGTTTTATAACCCCAAAGAAATAGTCTACCTTTCAAATGATTGACATTCTTGGGTTATAAAAGTTGTGGAATTTGGAGCCCTATTAAATGTTCTCCCTTTCCATTTCTCTCCTGTCCCTCTTTTTTTCTTTGGCATCGACCTGAGCCCTATGCCATATTATCAGGTCCACCTAGGGTTAGGGTTAGGGTTAGGGTTAGGGTTAGGGTTACACCTAGGGTTAGGTTCAGAAAACCACAAAGCCAAGAGCTCCAGGGACAATGCAATGGAAAAAGGAATGCGAAGGGGAATGCTGCACTGCAAAAAACTTGCTCCATTCTCTTTTACTTCTTTTGCGCTAGCCTCAGGTCCATGCCAGGTTACTGGCTCAGCCTATGGTTAGGGTTAGGGTTAGGGTTAATGCCTCGGTTTAGGGTTCAGAAAACTGCTGCCTACGTAATAAAGCCACAGACCTACAGGAAAGTACCCCTAGAGATGGCACAAGATACAGGACTGTCTCTTCTCCTGTCTTTCATGTGTGTGATTATCCCTCCATCTTAAGGTCCCAGGCAACAGAGTGAGAGTTGGTATTGCAAAAGAAAAGGCTCTCCTTTCACTCTGCACTATGCCCTGATTTTTGTAGAATATTTTTTTCCCTCTGAAAGGAGGCATATGTGGTTTCAAAATCCTTTAGTTGAGAAGATGGTTTTCAGAATTTCAGAAATCCCCATATAATTAGAAAGGTTAGAATTTATTTCATTTACTACAATAAGTTACCTCTGAATAACAGGATATCTGATCAAGCTGCCGAAAAGATATCCCCCTTAAAAATAATTTATTCTAATTGGTAAGTTTTTTTGTTGCTCTATGACAATTATTTTTTTCAGTCAGGTTATAAGCAATACCTGTAGTCTTTCCATGTGCTGCAAGATTTGGCTGAGAGAAGGAAAATTTATTACAATTATAAACAAGAGCTAATGATAAGAAAATCTGTCCAGCTGCATGAATGCAATTATGTCATAGCACGTAGGAGTGCATGTTTCAGTGACCAGTGCTAAAGCAATACTTCTTTCCTCTGATAATGTCAACCTAGTTTATTATGTTAACCTCACGTGTGCATTGCTGTCATCTCTGCTACTGATAACGTTACTTTAAGATTCTCGAGTGAAAGGGTCTTTGTAAAGTGCTTTACAGATAGATTGAGTCAATTAAATCCACATTTCAGGTTAATAAATCAGTTTAAAAAAAACTCTGTTATGCTCTGACTCACTGGTGTAGTTCACAATAAAAAATATAAACCTTAATTTACAAATATGAGTTGGTAGCTATTTCTATCAGCCAAATAATTTTGTTTTCATCTTACACTCTGCTTATAATCACTGTTCTAAAGACAATGGGAAAAACTGTCTGAATACCAGAAATGATCATTTAGATAGAAGTGCTTCCTGGTCTGCTGCCAAACACTTGGAAAAGCTAATAAAAACATTAGTACTGTACTCTACTGGAAAAGTGGGTCTTTTTAACATGAATTATAAACTTACCAAAGTCATAAATTTAGATTCTATTTTCTAAGTAACAACAAAGTTTAATGGAGGGTTCAAAATAAAAACTTAATAATCTGACAAGGAAAGAAGAATTTATTGGATTGAATTTGATAAAAAACCTACAGTTTTGTCTTCATAGATAGATTTTAAAATTAAAAGTCTGTTTATATGAAATAGAATAAAAGGTAAGCCAGGAGAAACTAAGATTTTGCATGGTATATACAAATGCACTTCAACGCTTAGTGATATTTTATATCTACTTGATACCTGCAGGGAGTATTTTTAGGATATTTTGAATCATAGGTGGGAGAGTTCTATTGTTGCAGTGCATGGGCCCACAGCGGGAGTGACAGGCAAGCCACAGACCCCTAAAACAGCGGCTGTCTGTTGGTGGGGCAGCTCTGAAGTTTGAAGTCACACTTTGGGTGAGGGTGAGAAGAAGGGGTCTTCCCATCAGGCTTTGCTGTACTATGTTAATCCTTCTCAGTTGGTTGGCACGTTGGCCTGACACCCCTTTCACCCCTTATAAGTCTCTGTTCTAGTAAGTTCTCCCATCCTCAATATCCCATTGGTTTCGGGTTTCCCTGCTCCACCCCTTACCTCTTCCCATTAGTTACAGTTATGTCACTCTACCCTCTCTCCACCCTCCTGCCTCAGATAATTGGTCCCTGGTGTTCTGCCCACCCCTTAAGTGTCCAGTATATAAAGCTTGGACACAGCCCTGTTCTTTCTTCTTCGTCCACTGGACGCTGTTGTGTGGGACAGTGAACCCATTTGGAATTCCACACGAGGAAGCCCTCCTGACTCTGTGTCTCGGGTAACACAAGAGCTGTCCAGCTCAGTGTGGGTGCGTGATCTCGTGCCTCTATCAGCACTGGTGTGAATGTTGGCCTGCTAGCGTGCTAGATGGCACTGCCAGAGTGATCCCTTGCCAGGGATGCTTTCGGAATAATGCAGGGACCTCACCACCAACCGAGTCTCACCAAGTTATTCTATCAAGGTATCACGCAGTTCATCTTACTACTAATGAAAAATTGTTCCCTGAAGACAATTTGCAATGCTTTGTCCTCTTCAGTTTTAAGTTCCCAAAGACATGGGTGTTCCTGCAGGATTCTTTCAGAGAGTCTGCACATGAGTGGATCTTACTGTCTGTAAATGTGTTCCACCATTCAACTTAATTATTTCCCCTCTTATTATTTAAAATGTGTTTCCTAATCCTAAATATTTCTTCAGGTGTCTTGGTGGTTAAATATTAGTAAGAAGTAGAGCATGTAGGACTCCTATACACAGCTGATACTGTTCAGATTTATGTTTCGGAGAATACATTTTATTCATCATTGCTCAATTGAAGATTTCTGTGATTTTTCAGTATTCTGGGCAGCTCTTTTCACTAACACTACTGAATTCTCCTTGGATGTGACTTTCATAGGGAAGAGGCTGGTTTAAAGTTCCTTCATGTTGTCCTAAAATAACTCAATTACTTTGAGGAATTTTACTGAAGTTGTGAGAGACCATACAGCATGGCCTAGAGAACACAATACTGTATAGTGTGCACACATATAGCTTTTCATATCACATAAAACTACATTTCATGGAGTATAGACTTTCCTGTTTACTGATGACTGTGACCTAGAAAAATATCACCCCTCTTTGAGGCCATCATATTTTCTATGAGGCCTAATACAGGGGCTAAATATTTTTAAATATAAATATAAATATAAATATAAATATAAATATAAATATAATAAATATAAATATAAATATAATCTGCAACCAAATGGGGAAAACAAATTAGGAAAAGTCATGTTGAGTTTTTCAGAAAACAATGCAGGTCAAACAAATTTAGTTCCATTCTGTGAAGGGACAGTAGGCTTTGTAGGTTGAGACTTCTGAGAAAATTGGTGAGTTTGAAAAGACACGTAAAAGAAGCACAGAAGTTTGATGTTGTATATTGCACAACAGCGCAGTCATCAGGCTGGGTTTTATGTGAGCATTTTCCTGGGTCTGTCTGAACATCCTTTCCTTTGAATGTCAGGAGAATTTATTTAAATCTAAATAGGTATTTGACCCTAGGGAGTGCACATGTCAGGTTTGTGTATATGATCTCATGGTGTGCTTTCTCACTGGTATGTGGACTTCTCACTGGTTGTGGGGAGCAGCATGGCTGCACATGAAGTTGTGCCATGAATTCACCCTTCCATCTCCAACAAAAGGTGTAGGTAAGTAAGGAAGGTATGCCTTGGAAGGAGTGGGTAGCATTTGTAACCCAGGTCTCCTGCAAGACAGTAAGGAGAAGGGCACATAACCAAGCATATTTGGCAAGTGGGGGAGCAGATGGGAGTGAGGATTTCTGGGGATTACTTACAGAACAGTGATGAAATTTGCAGATGTTTACAAACATTTTGTGATTTCCCAATTTGATTCTTTATGTATAATTCAGAGATTGCTGGTTAATTGCTTTTCATCAGTGATTTTTGATTTAAATCACATGAGGGATATATTCTAGTGACTGATGCTGCCATAAGAAACAATAATTTGCTATGGCTCAGACAAAAGCTGTAGTTTTCAATGTAGAAGAGATTCAAGCTACTGGGAAAATCTTTCCAAAAGTAAGATAATGAAACACTGGAGTAGGTTCAGAGAACTGTCACGAATTGGAAGTTTCTAAGCATTCTGGAAGATTTCTAAAGAGATTGGATAAATATGTATTGGCAAAGCACAAAGAAAGTGTCTTCAAAATGGAAAAAAGAAGAGTTAAGATTCAAGTCAAAAGCATTTATAAAATGTGTATTTATTTAGTGTTGCGGTGCATGTGGCAGTGGCCACTGCAACAGAACAATCAAAGGACTGGTGGACAGGCCTCCAGAACACAGAAGTCTAACTCTCACCCCCTGTTATGGCGAGTTACCACATTCCCAGTGGTTTCTAGTTTACGTTTCAAGTTTATTGGTTTACTTGTTCTCTGCCCAGTTTTATGTACAAGTTCATGTTTATGTATTTCCCGTAGTTGCATATGTATGATTCTAGAAACTTCTCCCGTCTTTGATGCCCCATTGGTTGTTTAATGTAAACCCCTCCCCCAAGTTATCCCCATTGGTTGTTCCCCTCTTGGCTCCTCCCCCTTAGTTGATCCCTATTGGCTGTTACCCTTTGCTCCACCCCTTTCCCCGAGTATAAGAGCCCTGGACACTCAGACTCCCTTCTCTTTTGTCCCTGAACCCTCCACCTGCAATAAACCGGCTGGAACCCATACAAAAGACCCCTCTCTCATCATTTGCCTCTGCCGGTGCCTTCGCACCACCTCTGTTTGGGGCTTGCTCCTCGAGTAGGAGCCAGCTTTCCTGCTTGCTGCAGCTGAAGCCAAGGACATCTGCAGCTGGAGGCTGTGGGCCTCGGCAGCCTCAACAGCGTCAGTTTAGCTTACTGTAGCTTATACATTCAGGTAAATATATTAAGTGAAAATAAACAGAAAAATTGAGAAGTGATTCTAAAAAAGTTCTGGTAATTCACACAAGAAGGCATAATAAAACAGAGCAATTAAGAATATGTAAGAACTTGACAGTGCCGTTGAGCACATATTGGGGCCATAAAAGTATAGTGTGGTACTTTATTTGTTTTGATGCAGTCGGCATTATGTAGAGTCTCTATCAGTTCATTATCTTATTTTGCTCATATACTTTAAGAAAAGAGGACCTTGTCAACCCATCATCAATCTGATAGGGTCAATATCTGTGAACAATTGTATTCACTAAAATGGTCTTATAACATCACGGTTTCAATTGCTGCAAAGCTGCAGGTTTCTGTATTGATGCAGAATGTATAAATTACAGTTAAAGTAGCAGATATTTCTAGTACAGCCATTCTTTCCATACTGATAAGGTACTCTAACACAAGATCATGATCCAGGGAACTACCCACTTTTAACTGAAGAGATCTCACTACTTTAAGCTGTTCCTACCATCAGTTTATATCCAGACAGAATAGATACAAAGCAAGTCTACTGTAGAACACAAATTCAGTCTAGCCCCTGGAGAATTACAAACTCTCTGGCTGTGCTACTTCCAGTGTTGTTCACACACTCACAGAACTGAATAAGAAATTTGAGCTATTTTAATATTTCAAGCAGTGACCCTTTTACCTCTTTTCAGTACTATTCTTGATTTTCTTCCACTTGCCAAATCCTTCTTACTCCTCTATGGAAGATAATCACAAGAGATTTTAGTAATACAATGCTATTGTAGATTTTGAATCTGTAATGAAATTATTTCCAATTCATTAGTGGGTCATTTTTAAACGAATGTAGGTTTTTCTCTCTTCATTCAAAGAATATAGATAATTTGTGTGATTAGTCTGGATTTTTTTTTCTCAGCTTTTTATCTTGTTTATGATCTCTGTCCATGCTGATTGCTTTTGTTGAGCATTTTCAACTCATACACAGTATGAGGGGAATTACATATTGTTTTTAAAAGGTGGCATTTCAATGAATATTATTCCATTTACTGTTGCCTTAAAATTTTCAGCATTTTTTGTCATTAAGTCCATAGCAAGTTTTTTTTGTGTACCTCAAAAATCTTCTGGTCCAAATTTTTCATAAACTTATTTCTATAGAATCACGTGGCAATCTCAACATACAAACTTATTATTTTCATCTTTCCTCATTTGTCATTAAGTAAAACTGACTGAAAGATGTGACCACACTTAGCCTCAAGTCACCTCACCTTGTCTGCTTTAGTCACGGTAATTCAAAATGTATATATTCCTACTGCACTGTACAACACATATCTTTATTATATAATAATATAATATATTTAAATTAATAAAGTTTATTATTTATTTAATTAGCCTTTTATTCATCCCCAATGCTTTCCCTGTTCACCCACTGTGTAGCTGAGAAGCTTGAGGATTTGAATAACAGGAAAATAGCAAATACTAACAGCAGTAATTGCAGCTGAGCTAAACATTTTGGTGAATAAAAACAATCTAAGTAAAGAACTTTTCAAAAAGAGTGGCAGCAGGATGGCAGTTTTTGGGGTGGCTAATAGTGTAAAGTAGGCATTAAATTGTCCTCAGATCTGAAGAGTCTCTGAATAATTTAGAATATCTGCTCTTGGCAGAAGCTCAAACCATGAACTTGTCTGATCATTTGGATTCTATGTTGTCTATGAAAATTTTATACAATGTTTCAGTCTGAGGGAATACATTTTGGTATTTATTGTGTGTTTCTTTATGCCCTGGTACTGTCCAAGCAGATTATTTTGCACCAGATGACATGCAGTACTAGAGGAAGACGTTGTATTTATTTTTTTATGAAACAACACTTGTAGCTATCAGCAGCATTATGGGAAATATTTCTGCCTAATCATTTGAGTTTTGGAGTTTAAGGATCTTTGAATTTAGAGACAGCAGGGGTTCTGTTTCTTGAGAGGTGTCTTCATTGTTCTAGTCATGTACAAAAAAGATATACTTGCATTTTATCTAATGAAAATAATTATTTAAATACTTTCACATTAGGATTATTGAGCATACAAAATCAATATGTATTTTACAATAGTTATCCATTTTTCAGCCACTACATTGTATGTGCAATGAAATAATTCTGAACTACTGGTTTTCTACACTAACAGAAGTTAGTGATTTACTATAATACAGTTATCCTGTTCTTTTGTGTGAGAGTTAGCAACTGAATTAAAATTGCAAATTGTATTTAAATCCTAAAAAATAAGTGAAGACACTTTTATTGATTTTGACATAAAGAAATTGGGGAAATGGCTTAAGCTAAACAGAAAAGAGTAACTCTTAAATTCCTAATACTTTAAGGCACTTCAAAAAAAACCTCCTTAAATTAAATGGATGTAACATAACAGTCCTAAACTTAGTCACTGCAAGAACTTTTACTTGCATGAGGGAACAAAAAGGTTTGGTTAGCTCCATAAAGTAATTTTAAAAAATGGAAGAGTCTGGGCCTGTTTCACTGCTTCATAGTTCTTCTAACCAAAATACTTAAAGAAACAATGAATCTAATTCTTTTGTGCAAGCTGAACTGTTGTTTTATTACTATAGGTTTGGATTTAGGCTTGCCTAATTTTTTTTTTTTTTTAAAGTAAATTAAGAAACTGAAGTTATTGGTAAACCTTTAAACTGTTTCCCGGGGGGATTCTTGCAAATGGTATGTTAGGATTATTATAAATTAAGCATAAATTTGTGTAGATGAAGTATTAGCATGTTCATCAAAAATGTTATGGTGAGCACCACCCTCTTCAGGTAGCTGTCAGTGAAGGAAAAATTTAAAAAATTGTTTCTGTTGCTTCCAGACAATTTCCAGAGATGTCCTCAGTATGTGAAGGGGCATGTTTGCGTTCACAGAACAGCAGCAGGAAAATTTAAAGCAGGAATGACATAAAATAGGCAGAGATTATTCCAGTTAGTAAGGTTTTTTCCTTTTTATAATAAGTATTCTTAAAACTGAAGATAATTGAAAAAAAAAAAAGATTTTAAAATTACCAGTTCCACTTTGGAAAGAAAATATAAAGATTCTGGTTTGTTTGCTGCCCAAGACAGATTTTTCTTCCATAATTTAACATTCATTATCTTTTAAATTTGAGTATCTTTGGTTTCAATGAGTTTTGAAAATAAAAATAAGAATATCTATGCTTAAAAGCTCTTATATTTCAGGATAAACTATTTCTAAATAATGAGTTAAGACACTTGATAGTAAGAACAAATGGTTGCCTGAATTCTAAGATCCATTAAATCTTCAAATGTTCTATATTTAGGTATATCATTTTGTAATCTCTGAATGTGTTTCCATATTTTCAATTCCAAATTTCTTTAGCAATCACTCTTGAAGTGACCTCACTTAAGGATTTTGTTGACGAGCCTTTTTTTTCTTCACTAGATAGTCAGATACTTATTAAAGTTTTCGGCTTTTTTTCAATTACTTGGTTTATTCTTTTACAACCTAGTTATCAGATATCCAGTATTCAAATTAGATATACTCTGTGAACAACCTAGTGTGGCCTGCTAACAAATCAAAGTTTAAACTCTTCCAGGGTTTACTAAGTCTTTATGTGGGAGGCATCCTCTGGCAGATAGGAAGGAATTTAGGAGCTTAATTTATAGTGATGAAATACCATTATGTAAGCAATACCACATAAAGTTCCATCAGGTAACACTCATCAAAACAATATTAAACACTTTAGTACAATATTTAAGAGCATTCAAAACTCTTTGGAATATCAACCTTCTCAGAAATAACAATCTAGTTTTTGTCAAACAGTTCTGGTTATAATACCAGTTGATGAAACTTTGTATTTTTAAAAAGTATTTTATTTTATTGTATTGTATTGTATTTTTTTGTATTTTGTGTTAAGCTTTTTACTTTTGTTCAAGTAATGAAGCAAAGTTGGCTAATAAGTAGTTTTAGGCACTAACCATACTTTGAGGTTGTCTTAACAAAGCAGCTAAAGAGGAACTTCTGTGGATGACTTCAAGCTTTGCCTGGTTTCCAAATGATCCAACTGGCACATAGCAACTCGTGTTGGGAAGTTGAAAACAGCAGATTATGAGGCAAGTCATCCTATATCCCTGTATACTGTTGGTTTTGAGGAACTAGTATCGCTTCAGCTCTCCAGGAGCTATACCAGGCCTGCTGGATATAAGCACTCCATCTTAAACTAGTTTTTCCTGCTGAAAAAATTAAATGCTTTTAAAATTGCACCATATTTATTTCACTACATGGTAAGAATTCCATTTCATGTTCTTGCACCTCTTGGAAGTATGGTAATAAGGTATTTGTGTATATTTGCTGTTCCCCATAACAAAAGCCAGATAAATGTAATGGTGAAGGAAGTAATAAATTTACCTTAGTTTATGGCTTGGCCCTGTTCAAGTAGCAAAGCTAATACAAAAGATTTCTTCAAGCATAAAAAGGATAAAATGCGATAAACCTAAAATAACTAAGTGAACCTAGAGGAAAAATGTATCATTGCCTGTTAATTTTAGACAACATTTTTTTTCCATAAAACACTCTCACTGGGGGTTAATATTTATTGTTTTCTTGAAGGCAATTACTCTACTGTGCAGTACATTACACTGCAGAAAAACCACACCAATAAACAGGAATAATAACAATTCTTTAAAGTGTCCCCAGTGTGCTGTGATGTATCTATTGCTAACTCACATATTAAATCTCAACTGTTCAACAAACACTACAGAATTTATCTGCAGGGCTTAATCTAGCTTTTCTCATTTAGCATTTTTAATAGTAAAAAAATGGCTGCAACACGGCAGTTTCAACAGCAATTCTCACAAACTTTAAGTTTTCAGGAAACAATTTCAGAAACCAAGCCCTTGTTGAAAAATCAGATACATGACTGAATAATAAAGCTTCATAAAATAGAATTGTTGGCCTTTGTCTTGCAAACTATTTTGTATTGAGGCTACTGGGTCATCTGAACTATTTCAGAACTTCACATTTCAGACTTCTCATTCTAGACAATGAAAAATATTGCACTATTTAAATCTGTTAGTAAAGTAAGTGCTTTATCTTTAATAATCACATGCTGCAAAATAAAATTTCTGGAACTGATTTACCTATTTGACTATTATAAAATAATTTATTTCCTTTCATTGTTAAGAGGAAAGATCTCTATTTTCCATGATGTCTGAAGAAGAGTGAGGACTGTTTCCTCTGATGGTTTTGGATTTCTACTCAATGGTGGAAGCGTTAACTCTGCAGTGGATAGTTTTAAAAAAAAAGAAAAAAAAACCAAATCATCACCACAAATTCTGAGATTCCTCTAATGATTTCAGCATGGTAAAAGTACATATGGATTTTGATTACTGCATTGAACTAGCCTTGACAAACAGTCAATAATTGACCATCCTTTGGGTGAAGAAATTTTTCCCAGTATCCAATCTAAACCTTCCCTGGCACAACTTCAGGCACTTTCCTCTTGTCTCACTTTGCAACTATATTACAACATTAAAATAATCAAAAATAATTTTGCCAATTGGTTTCGATTGACATTTTCATCTCAGAATTATCAATAAATAATTGTTTTATATAAAATACTCGCATTTGTATAATTTCTCAGGTGTCTTATGCTTGTAGTTCCCTGCTGCTATACTGTACATGGGCTTATGTCACATCAAATTAAAAGAACTGGAAAATTGCCCTTTGTATGACTTTAATTTCTGCTCAGATTTCCAATTAGTTATATTTTATTTACATGAGGCCTGAAGCAAAGCCACTTTCAGTTAGTAAGAGTTGACTTACTGCTAAGAAAAATGATTTTAGATTACGGTTTTAGTGTTTAGGTTAACCCTAGGTAGAGTCAGGAGTCAGTTACCAATTATGCTTATGATTGATATGAAGGAAAATAAATTCCCACCTCTGAGCTATATTTTAAAAGTCACTTTTTTTTTCTCCCCAAGCAATATTATTTGGAGTTAATTTCAATTTTGTTGTAGCAGTAGGCTTGAGGATTTCACAGAATAACACAGATTACAAAATATGGGTTACATAATATTTCAAGATATATCAAGGAGCAATCCAGAAGTTTAGTTTTTGTCAGTATTAAATATAGCTACTTCTATTTGCACAAAAAGTGAGATTTTTGTCAGCACTGCTGTATCCACCTTAGCAAAACTCTTACAGATTTTGAAAAACAGCTTTCTGTGATAAGGAATAAAGCAGTAATAGCACAATAGCACAATCTGTGAGGACAAGATTGGTCTCTTATTCACAGAGTGATTTCAAATTGCCAGAAGGGACTGCCTGCTGTAAAGTGTCTTTGTGGGGAACATCTTCAGCAAAATTGAATAATAATGTTTCTGTGGGCCTTAAGCATTTTGTGCAGGATGTGTGTTTTCCTGAACTCATTTCATTTTCATAATCATAAAAAAGTGTCTCAATACAGCAAAACCATTCTGTTTTGTACAAATGATCCTGGACACCTCCTGGGAAACATTTCTTTATACAGAATGCATAAAGAAGCCCCATTCAAGTAAGTAATCTAAGAAGAAAAGGGCTGACATTTTCATATTTTGTTCTCATTTCTGTTCTGGAAAGCTTAAAAAGTATGAGAAAGAACAATCTGATGACACGTAGATTTCTGTGATTAGGCACTTTCCATACACTTTTCAACTTCTATTTCTCAATCCTGTTAAACATTATTTGCACTGCAGGTACTTACTGAGAGTAGCTTTCATTGTAGCTGGAGATTTCTCCAGGGAAATGTCTGAAAACCTGAAGATCCATTAATACCATTTTTTATTTTGTACTTCTCGGCCTATGAAGTAGATTGAAAAAAGCATCTTTTATGTCCTGATGTGAACATTCATCCTGTTTCATTTGATAGACCTTTAAAATATTATTCAGAATTTTTGGAATTAACAGGCAACAGTGTTCATAGAATCGAAGAACCACTGGTTTATCTCAAAGGAAGATGTGAATTAGACTTTATTTAACATTTCATGTGCAATACATTGCATTAAATATTCATCATGTTTATCAGAGGCAGAGGAAAAGGAGGGTAATATCTTCCAAGAAAATCTCTTAACAGATTTCCGAAGTATTCAGCCACAGATTTTTGCTTCTCTGACTTGAGTTGTCTTCTTGCTTCTACCTTCATGAGGTGGTGGAGCAGCTCATAGAGGGGTTTGGTTTGCCTTGTGAAGATGTCCAAAACAACATCTTCTAGGCTTAAGGAAAACTGACTTACAGGAAAAAAAAAAAAAAAAAAGTAAAAAGGAATAAACTATTTCAGGGAGGAGAGGTTGTCCAGAAAGTGAGGTAGAGTGTCTTTAACGAAATTTCTGTATTGCTGTTACAGAGATTGTTTATACTGGTTTTGAGGATTTAACACCTTTTGTGTTGATTTTCCTTGTAAACTACCTGAATTTGGCCTGATAGCAAAACTCATCTGCTCTTTCAGTTAATTAAGAGATAAATCCTTGCCATTTCATCTACTTAATGCCTGTCTTAACGGCATCATAACATACCCAAATACGAAAGACAAAGCTTCGAGTGTGCTGGGTAAATCTAGGTGTAAATGTATGATTTTTCTCCCTAGAAGAATAGGACAGTATACTCGGAACTTTAAAATGATCCCACATAAAAGCATCATTCATTGGATACCACAGTTAGCCTTCAGTACAGTCACAAGCTTGTCCTACATTAGAGTGGCTTTCACCCAGCCAGTTGGGTAGAGCTCAGGCACAAGTTTGCAGATGGATGATGGAACAAACAATGGTAGTATATAATAAGCATAAATTAATTTGCTTCTAACACGTGAAGATCCTGAATATCATATTGCTTTGGCAGGTGCAAGACTACTCATTCAGTGATTGTGTCTTGCTAGAAGAATGCCTAAATGCTATTAATAATGGATTTTCAAAACTATCATCTTTAACTGTGCTCTATTGCTGCTGTAGCATTTGCAAAACTTGTAGGAGCAGAACAGATAATAGCCACTGTGGTGATATTCCTGGGTCTTCCTAAAAGTTTAAAAATTTATACTTAAACACTAGCTGTGCTTTGTTCTAAACCAGGAGTGTAAAAAATGAAATGACTACGTTGTAATGGTGGTTGATGATGCAGCTTCAAAATAAAGTCCTTATCCAGCATGCCCACTGTGTTTAAACAATTGAGTTTGTGAAGCGAGCAGCATCACTCACCGAGGTAAGCATCCTTGCTGAGCTTCCAGCAGCATACAGGACCCAATTTTGCTTCATGCTGCAAAACACAGATGGAAGAGATCTATCTTGAGAAAGAAGTCTATCAATTGTAAGGGGTTTTTGAAAAATATGAATGAAGATCACGGTCCTGTGACTTTTAGAATCACTGCAGCAACTGAAAAAACCCTGCCCCAGGCATAATACATACAGTCTGGTATAAGATGTAAAAACTAAGCAAAAAAAAAAAGAACTGTCAACATTGCCCAAATCCAACACAGATACACAGTGATAACACCAGACAAGCTGCTTCTCTGCTCTAATTTTGCCATTTTTTTCCTTTGCTCTTTCTGCTCTGTTGCTGTGGAAAAACATAACTGAAATGCCTTCAAAACTGACACATTTCACTTTGGAAAAAAAAAAAATGTTGTTCTTCTTTTACGCTTGTAGATTTCTGCTCAATTCTTCTGCTGTCTGCAAGTCATCTGCAATGGTAATCCAGAGCACTAACCAGCCAGTGTGAGAAAAAATGGCAAAAAGAAACAAAACCCATCAGGTTTTGTAGCAGGTAATTATTCTACCCATTGTAGCAGGTAATTATTGTCTGATTTTCCATATAAGCCAAACAAAAGGCTAGTGTTCTGAGAAGGAAGAAGCAACTTGAAAGCCATATTTTTGGTCAGCTTTTTGATTAACTTTTCAGCTTCTAAACCCCTGCCTGCTCTTCTGAAGTGCTGTCATACCTAACTCCTGCAGTTAAGAAAATATCTGCAGTTCTGTAAATTTCATTTTGCTTTGCCTTGGAAATAGCGCTCTACAGAGTGCTAAGTTAATATGAAATAAATCAAGAAACTGATGAATTTTGTGATCAAGATGAAATTGAAAGAAATTAAACATTCTGAGGCAGTTTTCAGCATTCACAGCTGCCAGGGTTCTCCAGTTAGTTCCTTCTGCCTGTAACAAGCAACCAGTTTTCCAAAAGGATAAATCATATTTAAAATTAAATTATTGTAAGAAATAAATCTACAGAGACATACATAATAATTGACTGAATAGGAGCATTAGATACTATAGATCAACTTATTAGCAATAAATGTGTCCAAGCCTAATAAAAATGGATGTTGAATTGGATAGAAGACATATTTGGTCATAACATTCATTTATATATTGTATAGTATTTACAGCATGGCACTAGGGACTCTGTCATGTTGCTCTCAGATGCACCCTTGTATTACTTGTCTTAAAAGAAGCTTATTATAAGTAATCTAAGCCATGCCAAAAAAAGAAGATAAACTATGCACTAGATAACACGGGAGACCAAAAATGAGGAAAGCTTAGGTTAAAGGATAATCTTCTGCAGCATTTGTGCATGATCTTGCTGAGATGAACAATGCACATGAATTTATTTCCCCATTTGTAAAATGGTAATTATGTTTGCCTAGTAAACAGAAAGTTATGAAGTTCAGTCTGACCATCTTTGTCAAGAATATTTAAATTCTTGTACACCAGACACTGTATTATTTATTGTACCCCTTCATCTTTTATATAAAACAAAGTTTGAGATGCAAAAGAGTATGATTTAGATTCTATGATGTATACTATGCTGATGAAATTAATGTTAAATCAAAAGTGTTTGACTGGTATTTATTATCCCAGGGCTAAAACCATTCAGAAAATTTTGGTTGGAATACTTTTCAATGGGAAATGTCAACAAAATTGATGTTTTAAGTCTGCAGTTTTGAACTATTTGCTCTTTTTTTGGTCATGAAAATAAAAATTAATTGCACAGAGGTAGTGAGCTAATAGGGACCAGAAGTACTTTTTTTCTGCCAATGAGGCTTTCAGCAATTTCACTTGCCACCATTAAAACTGGCAGGAATTTTGGGAAGGAAGGAAGCCAAAATATTTCTCTTTATGTTATTCCAAACCCAAATTTTCCTGGGAATCCCTTTGCTCATAAAAGTTTTATTTTTAGTTTTTATTCTGAAGTGGGATGACAAAGATTTCCATTATTTTAGAGGGATATTTTTAATTTTCAATTTCTGTTATCCAAAAACCCATTAGGCAAATAATAGGTATTTCTGAGCATCATGCTACTGCACCATACATGCATGTCATTGAAGAGCCTTGATTTAACAGGATAAACCAATTCATACCTCTATAGCAAAAGCCACCAGCTCTGAGTAGTGACTTATCAGAAAATCCAAGCACTTCCTATGTTTCTGACATCTTCAGTGTATGAATTTCAGTTGCAATAGATCACAAATGTAAAGTGTATTTTAATAACACCAGTCACATTGCGACAAATTCTGCTGTCTGTAATATCTGTTCAATATCCTGGAACTTTGTTAAAGTAAGGGAAAACGTGGGTTAGAATGTGACAGGATATAACTCAGAGAACAATCACTAAGTCATCTCCTTCCAGCTCACATTAAACTGATGTAATTTTTCTAGGAACTGTTGCTTAGAAAGTTCTATGACATATTATGTAATTATTCTTTACTTTCAAAATATTTCCAAGACTTGAAGGATGAAAGGAAAGATGTTATCTTCTAGTAGTTTCACCCTTGGATTCATGAGACAATTTAAAAATTATTTTAATAATACGTAAATCCATAAAAAACTTTTGCACTGAAACCTTATGACAAGGAGCTACATTCGTAGAAAATACACAGTATTTTATGGAGAAACCAAAAGAATGTTCAATTGCAGAAGATCTTAAAAAGACTAGTTCATTTTTTCAAGTATTGTACCATCAAGGATATATGTTTTCCCACAGCTGAACTTCTAACAAGAAATGTTGTTATACTAAAGAATTTCAGTTCAATTTTCCAACAGGCACACATACACATTGTGTTTTTCAAACTGCAACACTGAACTCTGTACTCGTTATGAAATCAGATCTCATCTGGAAAATAACACCTTTGTCATTATAGATGAGTACTTTGAGATTTCTATTCTGTTGATAGCTGCTCTAAGAAAGTAATTCCCTTCAATTAGGTATGACTTGTTAGTAAAAAAAAAAGAGGTGAATTCTTGTGTGGATGGAATATGTAAAGGAATGGGAGATAATGGGAGATGAAGACAGGAAGATAACAGTATAAAAGTTTTGCCACATAGAAAATACTTTGCAGTTATATTCCTACATTTGCTTTCTGCTACTGCTCCAAATGAACCTCTTTTGTCTTTCTTATTCCCAGTATTCATCTGAGATACTTTGAGAAGGTTTAACTGCAAACTAAACATTGATTATTACAGCTGCAAAATCCAGGTGCTCTGCTGTGATATACGTTTTTCTAGCAACAGCATCTGGATGCTTGGCTGGCTGCACCATGGAAAGCACTGGCTCTAACATTGCTTGTATTGGCATCCAAGGAAATTGCCTAAGGATCAGTCTGCTGTGGGGCTGGCTGGGATATGCTGCCCAGCTGGAGGCCGTAGTCCTTTGATAGGCCTGTCATTGTCAAGAATTTGATCAAGTTTATATACTTAAGAAAAAAATCCTGTTCAAATTTCTCGTGATCTCTTCCACATATAAAGCCCTATTACAGTATAAAGGATCTTGTACAAAATCACTGAGATATAAGGAACTTTTAAGGACCCACTACTTTGTCTGGCTCTTTCACAATCATTATACTACAGAATATGCCATAGAAAACTGCATTTCTGTGTTGTGTCAACCTATTATTCCAAAATAAAACCATTGTGAGAAAAGTGATTTACATTAAGATAGGTAAATAGCCTCCACAAAAAAAAATCCACCAAAAAGTCCTTGAATTGGTAAATGAAATAGCCTGATGAACTAAGTTTGGCAAAGTCTTTCAAACATACCTCTTATGGTCATACAGACTAAAGACTGAAAATATCTCCTTTCACTTAGACACTCAAAAATACAGACAAGAAGTTCAGGAAACCTATGGTCAAGACATGAAAGTAATTGTGAAATTGAGAGGATTAATAATATTGGCTCTATGCATATAATAAGACTGGAAAAGAATTTTTTTTTCAGTCACTAATAATTTTTTATAGTTTATTTTTGTCTGCTTTCTTTTTCAGATCAAAGACACTCAATAACAAAAAACACCAAACAATAGTCCAGAGTGAGTGCGCAACTCAGAGCTCTTCTATGTACAGCAGAAATATTGGCAAAACAGCTGTGTAGGTATGATTAATGAGCACGTATATGCCTTTTTCCTTCCTCCAATGATTGCTAATGTTTCTTAGTTTCTCCATGTGTTTTCTTCCACCTTCTACAGCTGGAAACTTCTCGTGCATCACCCCAAATCCAGCAAAGAGACGCCTCAAATGCTCACAGTTCTACATCACTGGTGTGGAAACTCTCCTCCATAAATCCTTTGTGAGGGCAGAGAAAAGGGCGCAGAGATCATTTGAATACTCTCCTGCAGTTTGCCAGCATCCCAGTTTCATGTAGTCTGCAAGGCGACTATAATGAGCCTAATTTTAAATTACAAAATGCATAAATATGCAAAAATATCTTGCTTTGCATATGTAGAGGCTAGTAAAAGTATTTCTTTTACAGTAAAACCTCTTTTTCTTTTCCTGGAAAATGTTTTATTAATATGACAGGGAATGACCAAAAAAAAAAAAAAAATCACTATCTAAAGGTGATTGCTTTGGCTTTCTTTGTTGAAAATCTCCATGCAGATCAGACAGAGCTCCTGCTAGGGCCAATATTTTTATGATTTTGAGAGGAAAAATAACTTTTACAAGTTGTCAGAGCAGATTTATAAACAATTGAAAATTATGCCTGACTATTTTAGTAGCAAATAACTACAAACAGGTGCAGACAGTACCTACCAAAAAATTGGTTAACGTTATTTAACGTTAATTCTTGGTCTGGAATTTTGTATTTGTTGACAATGGATAATTTTTCATTTAGTTCACACATTCACATGGTCACTTCTTTTCTTCTGCATTTCTGTGATCCAATCACCATAAAAAAAAGACAGCCACTATATTTAGGATCTCTGAATACATACTCAGGGCATATAGATTTCTCTATTAACTACACCCATCTCTTAAATTCCTAACTGAATTTACACACTAATTTTCTAGGTAGAAGAGGTATACTTTTTCAGACCCTCCAGTATCTAGGATATTTGCTGGTGATCTCAATGAGGTCATAACATCGATTAATTCAATTTCTTCTTAATGCTAAAGAATGAAATTGCATTTGTTACATCAAAGGCATTCTAAAGGCATTTGTACCGTGACATTCTCTGATGAACCTATAAAATATTTCATTAATGTTTTCCTGATGGGCCATCCTGTAGAAATTATAAATACTATGTATTATAATATTAGTCATTATTTCTCCATCTCTTTCTGAATCTGCTTTAAACATAGCAGGTGAGGGGAAGAGAAAAGAAGTCCACTCACCAGTGCTCATGGTCTCTTTGATTAGGCAGCTATGTGATAGCCAGAATATTGTCACGTTTTCATTATGTTAGTTAAAACTTCCTTAAGCTCAGGAAGCAGGGGAGCAAAAAGCAAGGGTTTTTTCCATATATTCATAGACCTGAAACATTCAATTGGGAAACACATTCAATGATTTAATGATGCAGCTTGTTGCCCAGAAAGAGCCAGGACGCCCCCAGTTTAATGGAGGTTCAGAGCTGTGTGTGGGCAGCTGTACTGCTTCCAAGGTTTCAGGCCACATGCATCTTCAGCAAGAAAGTGCAGCTAAGAATAAACTGGCATCAGAAAAAGATAGTCTCCTAAATACCTGGAGGTCCTGGATCTAAGCCTGCTGAGGCAGTGTTCCAACACAGGCTCATCCCAAGTGGACTCTCTGGGTTTTATAGCCAGGCCGGCTCCCATGGAATCAGTCTTTCACGCTGATCTTCTGTGCCTGTTAGGGCAGAAGGAGTGTCACGGCACTTCCCAGATGGCATTCTGGTGCAGTGCTACATATCAGCTGAAACTCCATGCTGGCAAGGCCACAGACTTGCTTTAATGAGTCACTTCTTCCAAATGTGGGTAAAGTAAAGCAGAAACCCAAGTGGCTCTGCAGGAGCCAAACTAGGTCTGGCATGACTATTGCTGACATAAAGTTTACAATCCTGCCTCACCAAAACAGTTTTTTTGCAGACACACAGAGAACAGGAGCTCTCCATATAGCTCTTTCCAGTAGCCACATAAAATTTTCTATTGCTAATGGTCTCTGCCCCACAATTACTGGCCAGCCCTTCCAGGGATTGCTTGGCACACTGCAATTTAAGGGACAAAGGCATGCCAGGAGCCATTTGAACAGTTTAATTCAGTGGTGTAATTCCAGTGCACAGCAATGGTACCCATTGCTGCTTAATGTACTATGATAGGTGCTACATTTTTTCTAGGTTTAGTCATTAGCCCAGCTCTGTATTATTCAGATTAGTGGAAAGTTGATGGCAGTCCACATTAGGCAATAAATACTACCTCCACATGGTAATATCTCATTGTGCTATCTTGCTTTTGTATAACTTTCAGCATATTCTTACTTTAGGTCAAATCCATTTTGCAGAATTCTGCAGGGATAATGGAATTAGAGAGCTCTAGTTGGAAAAAAAAAGTGAAGGATCTTCTCTACATCTCTTGTTGCTGTAAAGTGCCCTTTTTACTGAAGTAGCAGAGATATCATCAGTAGCTATATTTAAATATTTTATCCTTCCAATATGCTTTACAGAAATACTTGCAAATAGAATTCAGCAGCTTTGCTAACATGTAAAGTTTCAGCTCTTTTTCCTTCTTCCTCTGTAGAGTGGAAGAAATAATTTGATAACACCTTATCTGATGTAATCCTTCAACACTTACTCTTTTAGTATTTAGATACACATATATTTTTCTGTTATGCTAATTTAGTCTGATAGTAATGGGGAAGGAATGTAAGATCTGAGTAGTGCTGGTGCTTTACTGCCTAGCTTCTTGTAATTAAGGAGAAAAAAGAGTGCTTTTCCTATCCGACTTGACAGGACTTATGCAAATTCTGTGCTCAGCATTCAGTCCATCAGACATGCAAGACTGCTGCAGAATTTCTAAAGGATTTTGTACAATCCTTTGTGCCTCCTTTTTTTGATTAACATGGTATTTCAGTAAAGAATAATTTCTTGAGTGTTTAGCAATGAGAAGAGCTTAAAAAGGGCAATATACTGCAAAACTTATTTAAAACGTACATTGGACTGAATTTGAAATAATACACAATGTAAATGTAGTATCCAAGACAGTAAAAGTTTACTGACTAAAGTAAGAACTTTTCTATTAACTCTTCTGTATTTTATAGGATTAAAGAACATGAATTTAATTAGGTTTAGTGAATTACTGGTGCAAATTAAAAATGGCTTCTCTAAAATCATGCATTTGCAGATCAATGATTAAATAACAAACCATCTGTTCTACTAGAAGTCTTTTTTTCTGTTTCTTGTTGATGTCTATGTTCACAGTAAGTTAGAGACTTAGCAGTTGTAGACACTTTAAAATTATCTGCAGGAAAATGCAATAATGCATCTTTATTGATTTCCAATGAAAAAGCTGTATGAGTTCCCTCTGAACTTTATCCAAGAGAGGTATCTGGCTGAGGTTCGATTCACAGCTTTTAATATATTTTTGTTGTTGATGATGTTGTTGTTTTCTTTGAGTGTATTTGTCAGGGGGTTTTGTTTGTTTCCAAAATGCGATCCAATTTTAAAAAGCCTACCCCATGGAAAAATTGTACAAATGAGTTCAAAAAAATTCCTTGGACCTTCTATAGAAAATTATAGTGTGTCAGCATTGTGTGCATAATTCTGGCAGCTTTTATTTTGCCTTTTGTTTAAATTAACCCTCCATATCTCAGTGGGTGAATTGTTCTAAAAAGTACGTAGAAATTAACACAACAACAGAGGCATTTGCTATGTCCACAGGTACTGATGCAGATTACACATTTACGGAATGTTGAAATTCAAAGAAAAACAGTGGAAAAAAAATTCAAAAAAAGCACAAATTTCACCATGCCTGTATATGCAGCTTGCACCTTGCTCAGTATGACAGATCTTAGAAGTTTTTCTGGATTGGATTTTAATAAAATAATCTTTTTTCATTGGCTTTTGCTGCAGCAAATAATGAGAAAATTATCGATAGTGTGCAGAAAGATGGGAAGGCAGTTGAGGGATTGCTGTATAACAAACCACCTGCAGCAGATGCTGCTCATCCCAGGGAAACAGTGTATGAACTAGAGGACATGATGGGAGAGATTCTACTATAAGGATGCAAACCTTAAAATCCTTCCAAGTATGAAATTCCCAGAGGCTCAAATCTTAGATCCATGTGCGTAGAAACGGCCAGGACTGGTTCAGTCTTCTAAAACATTTTAGGTCCAAAGAAAAATTTTGCATCTCATTTTTATGTGGAAACAGAATAGTCTTGTTCATTACTGGTGAATAACAAGCAAGTTCAGACTGGTGAATAAGAAACAAGTTCAGATTTACATTGGGTGGTTGGGGATGTGAGGGTGGTGGAATTAAATAAAGAAATAAAATCTTCTCTGATGGAAGATTCAGTTTGGAGAAGGATCAGTCCTTTATATTTAACCTGTAAAAAAGATGAAGGCGGAATAATTTATCATTATAACAATTCTATAGAAAAAATTACGTGTTTCTTACATTAAGGTCTCAGATACTAAGAAGAGGAGACTTTCTGGAGGTAAGATTTTAAAAGCTAGATCTATTAATGAAGCATAATTTAGTGAAGGGAATGACTTAACAGTTTTCATGCAAGGGATCATGTTTTTAGCTGGACTGTATAGCTAGCGCTAGGATAATCTAATAACATTATCAAGAATAAAAATTAATATATAAGTAAGGTATCAACATTCATCTTATAAATGGACATAAATTGCAAAGTTTCGTTGATAGCACAGATCTTTATCTTTTCCTTTTCTAATGGATGAAATCATGCACTTCACCTGTAAGAGGGAAGCAACAAAATACTTTTTTGATATAATAAAGTTCAATGGTAAATACAGCACTGGTTTATTCAATGGCAAGATACACTTGTTTGTTTACTGTGTAGAAGAGAGGGTCAGACAGAACTGCCAGGGAGACTCTCCCATTGGGTCATGAAGTACAGAACTGAGGAAAGGACCCCCTTGCTTTCCAAATTCCTTCTCAAAGAGGAGTCTAGGTCTGACTGGATCCATTCCTAGTCCCAGGTTTGGTCAATGGTTTGGGTCTAAAGGATTATATATGTGCAATCAATCCTTTATATCACTTAGCCAAACTTTTAAAACTGAGAATCTGATGCAGAAGGGCATTTTTCAACCTCAAGGAATAACCTTGAGAGGCATCCCTATTCAAGAGGAGGTCAAGGCATGCAGGATCTTGGGGAGAAGGGAGGGGAATCACACCACCACACTGTTCTAATTTCATAGTTGTACTCAAGATTTTCACTATTTCTATAATTTATTAGATATTGACAGAAGCAGTATAGTTAAACTGGCAAAAGCAGAGTATGAGCTGACTCTCAAAACAGTGACACAATTTGAAAACCTGCATTTGATTTGTAGCAATTTTCATAAAATATGCAAGACTCGCCTTATCTTTCATACTAAAATGCATTTTGGTGACTTTATATCAAGGATGTATAAAAAAAAAATCCCTTCTAAATAACTTTTAAGGATTTAATTAAGCAGATTTTTAATCACTGTTTTGAAAAAACTGCAGGAGAGAAAGTTAAGCTTGTCAAAATAAATGAGTATCTTAAGCCCCAAATATATAATATTCTTCTTACAGACAATGAATTTGTGACAAAGGATCATCACCCTCTGGTGCCTGAGAACAAGATGCGAGTATTTGCTTTTGAAGTTAATCAGCTGCATTACTCAGTTTATCTGACTGTCAGGAGACTTCTGACCTTGCTGGCAATGACCTAACTCAATGCCTGTTTTTTAAGGTTTCAGCCATGAATGGATAGCAGTTACACAGGAAGAGAAAGCATGGTCCCTGGCAGCCATGGAGGAAGCAGAGACTGTTAAAGGTCTGGGGTTCTGACCTGCTGGTTTTGAGAACAGGTAAATCACTGAGCTCCTAAAAGCGTAGATTAAAGTTTTTGGCAGGATTTTGCACACTGTTGTTTGGCAATGCCATTTCCTCATGGTGCTGCCCTTTCATGCAACAAAGCAAGAAAAAAGAAGTGACAGTGTCCTCAGAGATGGACATGTTTGGACAAAAGCATCTGAAAGATTTTGCATGTGCTTCTGGAAGTAATCCAATGCAGTCAAAAGGGTATAAAACTCAGTGCCAGCCTTTATCTTTGTGGGTTTGCCAGTTTCAGTGGTTTTGGTCTGCTGCTACCATTCAAGCTGTTCCTTACACTGCTTAGCTAGAGGAAAGGACAAGTCTTAAAAGTTAAATGATAACCCTAACCTTTCATAATTCCAAATGTACCTGTGCAATCTTCATATAAGGATCAACATTATTTTCCTCTTTTTTTTTTTTTTTTTGTGTTTTCTTAAAATCGAGGAATTTGTATTTGGCCTCAACTTATGGGCAAGGTGAAAAGATGTGCAATGGGAGTCCTATGCTACATGAGAGGGATTCATTTAGGAAATGGAGAACAATCCTCAAAACCTATATCTTGAAAAAAGAAATAGTAGTAGAACAATATCACAGTGACACATATTAAATAGATATAAAGAAGAAAGATACTTTTATCTCACCTTCTGAAAAGGAAACCATTCATAAATCTGTCTTTTCCTGAAGAAAGAATGTCTATAGCTTTAAAGAAAATATCTATAACTTTAAAGAAAATGTCTAAAATTTTAAAAACCCACTTCCCTTTAAATTTTCCTGGCAGCGCTGCATTTTAAGTAGCTAACTTTCTTCCTTCCCAACGAAGTAAGCAGAACATTTTCAAAAATGCATTTTTCCTTGCTAAACCAGAATAATTAGGTGTCTGTATGTCTATATTCATATGTAAATATATGTCTATTCTTAAAACAAAGATACTGGCTGCCTACAAATGTCCTAAGCTTCTTCACAGCAGCCCAGTTGTTCATATCTGAAAACTGGTTTGAAGATTGGAGTTTGAGTGTTACAAACCTCTGGCACCTTTTGAAAAATTGACAGCATGTTGCTGGTAAAATAGAAGGTCTTTCCTCTCACTCAACCACTACTCTTACTTGTCTGTCTATAATCTTAATGAAAGAAGGAAGATACCTGTGATTATTTTTCCAGGTAACAATATTATTATGATAATTTTCTGAATCCATATTCTCCATTTTGCTTTATAGTCTCAGATAATTTGATCTACATAACACCGACTGGCATAAAAATAAAGTGTAGAGTTTAGGTTTAATCTCTTTTTTTGTTCAGAAGGCCCTACCTTTCTCATCTTTCAGACAAGATCTTCACTCAATCTGTGGTAATAAATTGTAATTTAAATATTTACATAACAGTTTTTAAAGATAGCCTATTTTGATTCCTTTTTAGAAAAGTGTTACCTCCTACTTCTATCCCTGACGGGAAAAAAGAAAAAATTGCCTCTTTTGTCAATTTATTTTTATTCCTAAGTGTTACTGGAGAAGTGTCAAAATAATTAGGTCAAGTGGTGGTAATAAGCCCAACAGAAATAAACAACTCATCTTATGACTCGCCCTAAGATTATTCAACTGCAGTTTGCAGTTTAAATTTTGTTAAATTTATGACAGCTAGTTTAATACATTGAAGACAAGAATAGATTTAATTTTATCTAATTACATCCATTAGAAATTTCTGTCTTTGTTTAAGAAGATATCAAATCATTAGCCCCATCTTCTCTTCTGCTTTTTCCTAAAAGAGCTGAGGAGGAAATCTGTCTAACCTCAGCAGCCTCTGAAAATTAAACAGAAAAAAAGATGTTGGAATGACTACAAATTTGAAATTACTGTGGCCATATGGAAATTTTTATTAATGAGATAGGAAAATATCAGCTAGTATAAATCATACAGTTTTATTGGCATGTATGTGTTTTACAAGATAATTCTTCATATTTGCACCATTTACTATTAACAATCTAATTCAAAATGTCTATTTTAGTAATACATGTAGACATAGAAACATACATATCTGCAAACACACGTATGTGTTTGGCTCATATTTTTACTTTAGATGGCATAAAATTCAGGGATCATAAATCACAGTAATGAAGACTATAGTTATACCACCACATTTTTGACAGGTACCAATATTAAAGATATTTCATCAGTCTCTAATTTCAAGCTGCATTCAAACATGAAATAGATACCAGGAACGTCATCTTCTCTGAAGAAGCAGTCCTGAAACTCCCTCTAAAACTGGATAAAGAAAAGACAAAGATAGGCATGTTCTTGCTTTGAACAGGAAAGCTTGATCTTGGTATTTGAGAATCAGAAAGAAAGGACAGAAAATTTTTATCCTTGGGGTCTCAGAACTATGCTTTGCAGAGGTTTTGTCCTGTTACCAGATGTCTGGCTTGAGGTGGATGATAATATAACTCCTGTGCCAAACCATTAGCATTGAGATGAATTTCTTTCTGTTAGTGCCAACAGGCTTTGGATCAAAACGCACCAGAGTCAGCACTGCAGATGCTCCACACTATTTTTCTTCACTTTTGTTGGAAGCTGCTGCAGGTACCCTAAGACATTGTTACTGGGATCTACACTCAGAAAACTCTGTAGGAGACTATTTTCCCCCACACCATCTTTGCAGAATCACAGAATATGTTGAGTTGGAAGGGACCCACAGGGATCATCAAGTCCGACTCCCATGCACAGCACCATCCCTGAGAGTCACACCGTGTGCCTGAGAGCACGGTCAAAACCCTTCTTGAATTCTGTCAGACTTGGTGCTGTGACCACTTCCCTGGGGAGGCTGTCCCACTGCCCAATTGTCCTCAGGGTGAAAAATTTCGAATTTAAATTTGAATTTCTAATCTAAATGAGTACTTACTTACATGAGTAAACGCTGGCATGAGATGAAGTGTTCTCAAGATTGTGGCATAAATCCAACCAGTCACTGGTAAATGATCTGCGTCCACAGTCCTGTTGCTGATGGTAGTAGAGTTTAACTGATGGTAGGGTGGGAGGAGATGTGTGTGTGGTACCGGGCAGAGAAGATACAGAAAGGTGAAGTATTTAAATGGTCGTTAAGCCAACATAGAATGCTAGATTTGATTTCTTTTCCATCATCCCTTTCTGCAAAGAGATTATATGATTATTTTAGACAGAAATCAAGAAGTAAGAAAGCAAAAAGTAAATCATATAAAATAACAGGATGAAATTGTTAGAAGCTTTGGAAATGTCCCATGAGTCTCCTATACAAATTCCAACAGTAAATAAATATTAAGGTTTGGGAAGGGTTTTCTTTAAATTAAAAAAAAAAAATGTACTACTGTTTTAAGAAAATATAAGCTGATTTGTAAATCAGAACAGATAACATAGTTATTATGACATGAAATAAAAATGTATGAAAATTTGGTTATTTCTCAGAGGCTTCATCTCTATGACCTTTTATAGTTTTTTTGCTCCCTACAGCAGGCATTTTACTTTTTCTTGCAATCTCTCCATGGCTGTTATTTCATGAAATGGTTAATTCAAATTGTAAAAATTTGTCAGAGTAATAAGACCTTCACTGTTGGAGCATATATGCTCTGCTCTTGAGACCTACAAGTTTCTGATCTGACAGTCTAAACTAAAGAAAGTCTCTTTCCCCACTTTCTTTACAGTCTGTTCCCTACTCACACATAAATTGAAGTCCTTTATATTCTTTTTGTCTTGATAAAAATAGAAAAAAGAACAAAAAAAATGGGGAAAAAAACAAATATTCCTCCAGATGCCTGGAGCTTGTTCTGTATTTCTTTCAGTATGGGAATTTTTAGGCATATTCTCTCACTAGAATTAATGAATCAAACAACTTTTTTTTTTGTAAATGACAATTTATCTGGAACACTTCAGGCACACTTGAGACCTTGATTAAATAATACATACAAATAATTATAGCACTAAGAAGAAATAATGCTTACTCACAGGAAAAATGAAAATTGAAGTACTTTCCTCGCAGTTTTATTTTTAATTGTTGTTGGTAGAACTGAAAAATCTGATTAAAAATCTAAATAGATTTTGAAGGACTTAGAGTGTTCAGCAGCCTACATTACATTCAGTATTCTCATTATACTCACAAGACTTCCTGAATCCAGAGTATTTTGGAAAATGTGGCCTCCTCTTTCTGGAGTGTGAGGAGACATTCAGAAGAACCTACATGTATGCCTGCAGGAGGAGTGAGTGTTAAACAGCACACAGCAGACACATAATTGCAGATATACTAATGCCTGAGAATTCTGAAATTTATTCCCATAGACTTTGCAAGATTTATTCTCTTTTTGGAGCTCTCTACTTGATCAGGACTGGTGGTGTAACAGAAATGGGGGAAAATCAGGCCTTCAAGAAATTACTTTTGTTCCTGGAAGAAAACAGAAAACTTCAGGTGTTGAGAGATAATCCACCATTTTAAAGGGCATGGTTGGAGCATTGGATATTTCAGGTGTAAATTTGGTAAGGGATGCTTGCTCTGAGTCAGACTGTCTCAGAAGGGACACTGAGGTACCAGATAGGATCGAAGCAAGATCTAACCGTCAAAAGAATTTATAACGGTAATTAAAATATAATGACAGATTATTAAGAAATAGGGAGCTCAAAGTTTAACTTTGGCCTTGTTTTTCTTTCTTTAAAATGACAGGCCACAAATATAATGTCAGAGATTCAGACTGGAATCAGATAGCCTTGGTATCAGACTACCCTGGGGAGGATTTCTGTCTCTGAGATGAAAATAAAGACTTTTCAGTGTTTTATTTTGATACTGGCAATCTAGAAGAAGGATGAAAGTGGCATATGAGTCAGTATGAATTAATGCAAACATAAGCTTTCTCTCATTTGAGGAATGGAATAAAAACAGCAGAATTGTCCTTATTTCAACTGAATCAGCTCACTAGCTTCTGAACCATACAAACAAGTGTATTTTCTCTAACTTTAAATTGCACTGCACTAGAGCAATTCCTTCAGAATAGAATAATATTTTTCCTTAGGTTGGCAGTTATAGTCATAACAGATTATAATATAATTTAGTGACATGTTGAGACTAGTGAATTTAGTGACTGTGAGATAACTAGTTTCAGAACTTTAAATTGCTGCTTTGTGTTCATTTGTAGCTCTATAATATGCATGTATTTTATGGAAAAGGTATTACTTCTACTGAACTGTTTTAAAACTGTTGTCAAGCTTGTCCCGTTTCAGTCTAAGGATTGTCAGCCTGACCATAGAGTATTTTCTTACAATATTTTCACCTTACTTCTTGTTAAATTTGACATATTTCAACATTACAAGCTTGCACTTCAGGGGAAAAAGCAGTCATTGTCCTTCTTTCTCTTTATCAATGATTCCCAGCAGCAATGATGTGCCATAGTGCTGCACATTATGCAAATACACCCATTTGTTTTCATAGTCCCTTTGCACTTTATAAATTGTTATGAATCCTGTATTTGAGTATTGAGTAAAGGTTAATTTACACATTAAGTTACTTGGTAATAAAACTTATATTTTTATTTGTATCTATTTAGATGTTTTGTAATTTTAATAATCTTTAGATCAATTCTATATTTGTATCTTTAATTGTGGAAAAAAATGTACATTTAATTTTACTGATATTAATATTATACTTCTGTGGGTATCTACCAGGAATTCAAACCCTTTTTTTGTAATTTCATCTGTGAAATTTAAATCACACTTGATAGATGAACATTTATTCAAGTATTCATAAGTTCATCCAAAAAAAAAGGCATTTGCTAGAATATAGCTATACAAAGTGGAGCTTTTAGCATGAAACAAGCTTTCATTAGCATGCCAAACCTCAAGAGGAGTGAAGTTGAAGCATTCTGTTCATACATCATGCCAGAAAAATACCACAAATCATCAGCAGAGTTTTTTCACATTACTTGTAGAAAAACTCTACTCTTTTTGACTTCTTTCCATATAATGAGACTCAAGTGGTGAGTAGGTTTGGTAGGACAGGATTTTGTTTTGCTAATTGATGAAAAACTCCCAAGCTAGAGAAGAGAGATTTAGTTCCTAACTTTTACACTCTTTCTGCCAGCTGGTTACAGCCAGGGGTAGCTTAGAGCAGTTCTGAGGCTGCTCTATTGCTTCAGACATAAGTCCCAGGCTGACCCAAGAAACAGGAGACAGAAAACCAGATTTGCTCCATGCAGATGCTCTGAGGTAACTCCATAGAGCCAAGAAGTTATCTTGTATCTTAGACATAGGAGTCATGTCTGTGATAAGAAAGAGACAAGCACCTAATCTCTCTGCAAATCAAAGGACAGTTGCAAAATGTTATTGATTTTTTCAGGCTATTGAATTCAGTTCAATGATGGCGGCAAATTTAAAAGATTTATTCTGCACTCACTAGGTAGAGAAATTTTAACACACATGTCCATGGGACTGTGTTCTTCTGAAAAGTCCATCTCCATCATATGATGCACATGAATTCTCCTTTTTTATCTAAGTATATCAAGAGTTCAACACATGTGACTCACTTCTGGGTCTTAATCAAGACCCAGACCTTATGCTGGTGATCTACGTTTTTGGGATGATAACTGGACCCAAACTGCTGTGCTGAGATTCCAGGTACTGAAGGATACAGGAGTAAGTGTGACATTTTCTCAGTGGATGTCTGCTGTAGAAACCTGCCGTAGCAGAAATAGAAATGTACCAATATAAATCAAAAGAACTAAAAGATGGTTTCTGTGCGTATTTTTCATTGTGACACTGGAGTGAATGGTGACCTTACAAGAATATAGACAGACAGATATATATGAATTCCTTACCTTGGCTGTCAATAAATAATGAAAGGGAACAGCAATCTAAAAACTC
The DNA here is from genome assembly GCA_013397915.1 of Daphoenositta chrysoptera. Lineage (NCBI taxonomy): Eukaryota > Metazoa > Chordata > Aves > Passeriformes > Daphoenositta > Daphoenositta chrysoptera. The sequence continues at coordinate 31,870 of VZRO01002008.1, forward strand.
ATCCACAAAAAAAAGAAGGGCTGAATGTTACTTGAATAAGTGAAAAATAAATCAATATGAAATTTTATATCTTTCCTGATGTATTTTTAAAGGATTATATACTTTTTACAGTAAGTCATAGAGGAAAATTAGACTACACTATTTTTTTTAATACCTCTTTACAGAAAGAATTGGAGCTGTGAAATGGATATTAAAAGAACAGTTTTGAGTGTGAATACAAATTACATAAAATTAGACGAAGATTTTTGGCAAACATGTCAACTCCATGTCTTTTCTAGACTTACAGATTTTGAGTGTTATGCTGGGTTTCTAAAGCTGAAAAATTTAAGGGAGAAAAATATTTTACAACTGATTCATAGAATATCTTTAAGATGTCCACTGTTATTTCCAAGTGTTTGATTCAAATCTACTTTGGAAAGCTGCTTAGAGCATAACAGTTGGTATCAATTGCCCCGTATCTTAGATTAGATAAATCTGAGCATGCAATAAGCAAGGGAGAATAGAGGTCTGAGAAGACAGCAGCAAGCAAAGTCAGTTCTGAAGGCCAGAAACAGTGTTGTGGTTAGAACAACAAATTGGGAATGAAGTTGCAGCTTTCAGGCTTCATTTTTAGGAAGATGTTTAGAAGTTGTTTAGAAAGTTGTTTTTAACTGCACATAGAAAAATTCTCTGAACATTCATAGATTAAGGACTTGTCTAGATGTGAACTTTTATTCTGCCTGACCTTCAATCCACACATAACTCCTTTTCCTTAAAGCTAAAAGTAATTTAACAATTATATTCTTGTGCTAATGAAAAAAAATGGCCCTCTAGTAATAATCTCCCAACTAAATTCTTCATGTTTGCTTTAGAGAAAAAGATACAAACACGAAATAAATATACTGTTTCAGAGAAAGAGGAAGAGAAAAAAGTGTTAGGGGATGATACTTCTTTTCTGCCTATGAATGTATCTCGTAATATTTAAACTCTGAGCAAAGTCAAAAGACTTTTTTTTCTGCCGTTGCATGAAAACAATAGATCCCACTTAGTTTTCTGCTTAGTAAACATATTCAAAATAACCCATACTCATATGATCACCAGTAAGCTTTATTTTAAACCTTAAATTGAAAAGTAATTCACATACTCCTTCACTTCCACCCTCTCTTCCAGATATTAATAAACTGATGACCATATAGGTCATTAACACAATCTACTTAAGGAATTATATAAAGTAGCTAAAAAAGAAAAATTCAGTTAATTTAGGCCAAAAAACCACAGTGAAAATAACAGAAATGTAGCTAAGTGATCAAGCTAATGGTTTCCAACACATTTATAGAATAGAAAGTTTCATTTTGCTGTTTAAAATATAATCAGAATTTAAATAATTAAAGCTTGGAGAAAAGATGACAGATGGATTCTGTGCTTGTCCATTCATTCTGATTTCTGATAGCCACCAGACATATTAAATAAAACTCAGACTCTCACATTGTGGAAACTGGCACAAGGTTGAACAAACTCACTCCACTTTCAAAGCTCACTAAGACTCTGGACATAACATGAGCTTCCACAATGCAGAAGACAGATGGAGATCTGCTGAAATTGGCCTGGTGATATTTGCTGTATTATATTTGTTGCAATCATGATGCTATCATTTCATAAACTCTGTAGCTAACAAAAGAAATCTAATTTTTTTGCAGTTTCCTATTATATAGAAATCAAACTCCAAAGCAATGATTTATACTCATTGACATTCAGACCCAGAACTGAACTGTTTTGGAAATTTTTTTATAGACTTTCTGCTTAATTTTCTTTTTTATTTTTCAGTTTTTTATGCATCCTGCATATTGGCTGTATAACACCAGTCTTTCTATACAGTATTTTCCTTTTTATTAGTAAATAGCTAACATCTAACTTTTCCCTAAAAAGAAAATTAATGTAGGAATCTGGCTTTCAAGTCCCTGTCCAATAAAATATACATGTGAATTACATCATAATGAGGCTAAAAATTATTAAAGTACCAGAGAGAATTCAGAAGAGAAAGCAGAATGAACGTCTTTGACTACATGCCTTTATGGAATAAAAACTAAAGGTTGAAATTAAATAAAAATGAGTTCTGAGACAAATGAATCACAAACGTGCCAGGAAATTTTCTGTAAGCATTATCACTGGGAATTCAGGGTTAGAATTGCATAGTTGTAGAAAAGAGATACCTCAGGTTTCATTTCCTAAAATACATCTCTAAAAGGGCAAAAGCAATTTCTGCTTGCATTATTATAGTAGCATTAAAAAACCCTAACATGCTTAGGCAATAACATTTGTGACTAGAAGACAGCATGGGATTATTTGGTTATTACAGAGAGAGGTTGGAGGGGAAAAAATAAATCCATTCTAACATACATTAACCTTAAAGGGCATGTCTGCCTCTGCTGGAACACCTCATGGACTACTTTTCAGTTAGAGTCTGTCCCATAGGAAGGATGCTGCTACTCACTGTTTGAGAAACATCCCTAAAGAAATCTTCAAGATTCTCTGCAAATGGAGAAATCCCATTTAGGAAAAGCAGGGGGATGTTCTATTACTATTCTTCCAAGCCACGGATTGCCATGGACTGTGGCATTCACTTTCAGACTAAAACATCTAAACCCATTTGTTCTCATGTGAACACGAACTATCTATGAACTAAGTATCTTTCTCATATATTCAAGAAAGATTTAGTTAATGAAGTTGACAGACTCTGCAGAATGACTGCACTGATAAAAAACTTCCTGCATGCTTACACCAATGATCCACTTACCCCAGTGTTCTGGCCTTGGTGAGAGCACTAATGAGGGCCAGAAGGGGAGTGCAGCACATTCTCTGGCATAGAAGTCTGGCTGCTTTTTGTTTGAAGTCCATTGCTCTCCTATATCACTGTAATTCTCTAGGTTGGTATTACAGGTTTTAGAAAGTACATCCCTGCCTCATCTTTTGCTGTCTTCTGTTGGATATACTGCCCTTGAATTTACCCAGTGGAAGTCAGTAGGTGTGAGAGTCACTCTATCATGAATAGTGCAATTCTGATGCCACCATTCAGGCTCTAGGACCACTTAAAATGTCCTACAATGCCACATTTTCTTCTCCTGCTCCAGTCTACTCTGGTCTCATGTGGGTCCTCTGCCAAGTATGATCCCAAGTGGAGAATTAATTAACCCTGCAAGCATCTGAAATGGCATCAAACACCTCTGAGATCAGTGAACAGTGAGAGCTTAAGAACCTGGCTCAGTCACAGATACATCTGTGCAGACATCCACACTTAGCTGTCATTATTTCCGATTCACTGACACCCCACCATCTGACATATATAATCTTCCCTCAAATATAACAGCTCTGTAACAAGTCTATAAGACAGCAGATTATTTTTCATTGTCTTCTCAGTTGTCAGAGATAGGGAGAAAGTGTAAATTTGCAAATTTGTGGGAAATTGAATACATCAGCATGCACTGAAATAGTCCTGAAATTGAGTGAAAATTCATACTGCAGCAATATTTTTTCGTTGTTTTTAGTTTCCAATGGAAATTATTCCAATGACAGAATATAAAAAATATAAAAAGAATATTATACTACAACTGGACTGGCTTTTAAGTCATTCTCATCAAACTCAGTCTCTCTGCTAGGGTAGATTTCTTCATGGGAATTGCAGTTTTTATTACTAAGTGCTTTCTTCATCCTTTATAAAACTGATCTCCTTATTGGATCCTTTTTCCCTGCTATACTTATAGCCATGTTATTCCCGAAATACCATAGGCCATTCTGTCAAAAGAAAAAGGTGTGTTGTGTCACACAATACATAGGCTAACCAAGGAGCTTATTCTTCGAGAGAAAATAAGAGTTTGGTCTATGATTACTGTGTAGTAACAGACAGAAGAGGGAAATGAGATTAGTTTTTAAACTGGTGTTTTTGAGGCCATAGAATTCTCAAAACTACCTTTATTTCAGGTTCACCCAATTTAGAAATAAGGATAGAAGGGAAAAAAACCTAAAAAAAAAACAATAAAGAAGCTCTCTGATCCTTCTTGAAAATGTTAATTTTCTGAAAATTGCATTTTTGCTGCATAATCATTGACCCTAGTAATCAGTATTCTGTTAGTCTGAAGGCTGTGGGAGTTGAACCTTCCTGCTAAAGGATTATGAGCCCAAGAATATTAACTCTATGCTTCAGTAACTATGCAAATGTGTTTATATCCACCGAAATTATGTGATTAAAAACTGGGCTTTAAGGATAAAGATTTCAATTTTTCTTGCTGAACCTAGCATATATTCAACAAAGGAATAAAGCCTCCACTATATATATAGTATTTAAGATGAAACACAAGATCTTTACTTTTCTTTTTCTTGTTTACTTTTTTTACATGTCCAGCCATTTCATTTATATTTCATCATTTCAAAGAATGATGAGGATCTAATAATGGTCAAACTTATAAGAAGAGCAAGTCTTTAATTTTCCTTCTTAGCTAAACTATGCTTTTGTCATTAATATATCCAATGTTCCTATTTGCATGTCTTCAGATGCCCCTCAGGATCCAAGCTGGGATGAAGATTGGATCTGCCTGTCTCTCCTGAGCACTCAGCAGTGAGTAAATTTATATTCTGGCCACCAAATCTGGAGTTCCCTATAGGTCAAATATTTAACACACTGAAACACTGGGAAATGAAATAAACTTATGCTGAAAGGGGGAATAATATGCAGACTTTAAAATTTAGCTCTCAATTACGTTTTTATGAAGTAAAAAAGAAACATGAGTGTAAAAGTCATTTTGAACAAGCTAGAAGTAAATTATGTACTGAAGGACAGAAGCAGAAGACAACAATTTAATTTCCTGAGTAAGATACTTATAAAAAAGTGACCTACCTCTTAACTCCTTGTAATTTCTGTATGCTGGTACATAATGATGTGTTACTATTCCGGGAAAGAATAAAAAATAGCTTAAGCTGTCTGCATAAGAGCAAAAGATTTTAAGAAAGTCTTCATCTAAAAGACACAGTAATGGTTATGAAAGTACTTTTAAATGTGAACCATCTGGTTACTTTGACAATTTGGAGGTAATTTTTATTTTAGCACAGTAAGCTCAGAATTAAGTGTTCTGATCATTATTGATAATAGCAGATCTTGCTGTACATAATTTGCAGAATAAGCTCCATTCCTAAAGCAATTATTACTCTTTTAACTAAAAGTACTGTAAGTCAGTGGTGTTAACTAGTTCAATAGGCAGAATTGACTCTTGTAAATATATGTAACATTTATTTAAATGTATTCATGTATCCACCCAAGCCCACCAGGTAGTCACATGTCCTATCTCACAAATGACGAACTATATGTCTTCTTCAAGAAATATAGAGGAAACTAAAATGTCTAGAGAAGAATTTTAAATCTCCTTTTCTTTACTGTCCTTGGTACCCATCCAAGTTCCTTGGTTATTCAGGATCTAATTTTGCAAAGGGAAGTTTATGCACATGGATTCTCATTAACTTCAAAGGGATTTTGCAAAGACACAAGATAATTGTTTTCTAGGACTATCAACCAAAGGTCATTAGAGCCAAAGTGTCAGAAAGAATCATTGGAAATGATCCAGATTTACACCAGAGAAAATGTTTATAGAGTTAGACTTCTGCTGGTATCTTAATCTCATCTCTGCACGTTTTAACAAGTAGGGTTTAAAAAGAATTCAGTACAGTTAATATTTTCTTAATAAAATTGATTCATGCAGTTGAAGTCCTAGCCAGGGCTCTTAGAGTAGCTGATTTGAAGATAAATCTCACTTTTAAGGAAAGATTTGACCCTTGGATGCACACATGCAATTTTCATTATATTAATGGAAGCCACATTTGTACATCCAAGGGCAAAATTTGCTCCTTATTAAAAAAATTATGTAAAATAAACAGATAATAAACAGTATCAGTGCAGTCAGGGAAGCTAATTGCATGGGAGGGATCTCCATTGGGGTGAGTCTTAAAATGCTGAGAAAGGAAACTTTCTATATAATACCTATAAAACTCACTAGCTTATAAAATCTAGAACCTTCTAAATACAAAGTGAATTTTACTCTCATTCAAATAGATAATTTTGCAAATAGAAGAAAACAAAACAAGAAAATAAAATCAACCCCTTAACTAGAATTTCTAGATTCTTTTCTTTTCCATGTGGAAGAAGAAATGTAAAAACATGGGAGGGGGACAATCTTTTCTTTTTAGAGACATGCTCATGAATACAAAACCCTATGAAAAGATAAATAATGTTAATATTACATTTATTCATACCACTTATTTCTTATTGCAAGGAGTAGAGAATTATCACACAAAGGTCTATCATGTAAGTTCTGCACAGAAAAATACAGATTATTTGCTGTAATCAAAAGAACCTGACATCAGATAGAATGAGCCTACCACAAGTGAAGAAGTGTTTTCACCCATACAGTGCAAAGGTACAGGGAAATTATACTGATTGTCTCAAAATGCCATGGATTTGCTCTGACTTTTTAGATCAGTATTCTTATTTTCAAACACATAGTATTGAAAGCAAGGAAGTGTTGCCCTGTCTCCTGCAGTTTTCTATGTGTTCATTCTTTGATAAAGTTTCTCACACACTTTCTATAAACATAGCAATGTTTTAGTAACTGTAACTTTTGCTTACATTCTTTTCTCCTGGGTGGAGAATGTTTGATGGACTGTTCTGTTAACCAAAGAAGATGGAGGAGGTGGTAACCTCATCCTCCAATCCATGGTTATTCCTAGAAACATATAAATATGAAAAGAATAAACAGCCAGGCCTTCTTTTCCTTCTGGCCTGTGACCTGTAAAGAACTCGGTTTCAGAATGCTTCTTTCATGTCCTAGAGCGTCAAGTGGAGGTTCACCGAGACAGCAGGTTCGTGAGTTGTTTTTTGGGTAAAGAATTTTCCCCTTAGCTTAGCTGGGGTTTTTGTTAAAAATGGTACTTTCTACGTATTCCCAACACAATGTTTT